>JANTNU010000172.1:121384-138863 GCA_024752395.1 Erythroxylum havanense | reverse complement strand
CAACAACTTTTTCAGCCCCTGTCGACAAAGTTTCAACAGGTAATGTCATCTACAACCAGTGCAATGAAAAAGCACTACCAACAACTTTTTCAGCCCCTGTCGACAAAGTTTCAACAGGTAATGTCATCTACAACCAGTGCAATGAAAAAGCACTAAATTAAAAATGAAAAATTTTCCCCACTTCCAAATAATTTAGAGATTAGAAGTACTTTGGAATGCAAATGTTCTCCTTAAATTTTTTGTTAAATCATCTGAAAAATAATTCAGTCCTGGTAGTAAACAAACAAATTCTCAACTTTAAATCCCTCCTACCCACTATTATTATTGGTAATTTGTAAATAGTAAATATTATTACCATAACTTTGAAAACTAAAATATTCATTTTTTTTACAATTAAAACTGGCAATTATCAGACTTCTAAACATACAATGCAGTCCAAACGTCAAAGTGATGAAGCACACCGAGGTAACTGTTTCCTTTATACTAAAGGAAAAAACACAACTCACGTGATTAATAACTGAAAGAGAACTCAAGTTGTTAACACAGTTCTTCCTTTTATCTTTTCTCTATGATTATGACATATGAAAATAGAAATATCGAACCAATAATATAAAGATGATATTTGGGAATTTTAAGTTCTGGTTTTCTTACTTTGTCGAGTCAATATTACACCATCAGTACTTAGAAGCAACAGGTCCATGCATAACATATCATTTTCTTCTAGAGCCTGCATTGTGGAACACAAACAGGTAAAAAAATAAAAATACGAAACAGGGTTATCAAATTGCCTGCTAAATGCAACAGTGATTGCCAAACCCATCCACACCAACAAAACTCTGGCAAACACCACCACAATCCAGATTAATGTTTAGCTTCTACCTTGTGTAGTTCATTCAGATTGCTCCTGCCTATCACAATTCTCCTGTCGTCTTCGATCTGTTTATTAAATGTTTTAAGGAGTTCTTCCTCCTGTAAAAGCAACGAAGAATAGAAATGTCAGGAAAACCTCAAAATTATCTGGTTATCAAACAGACTGAAACCTGTGGTAGAAGTCCAGCTGTCATATAGAAACAAACTCTATACAACTAATAATGAATCAGATATTACTCTTAATAAATATGAACCCAAACTGGTAATTGTTATCTTCCCAATTACCCACAGTTAGATACTTAGGTCCCCCCATGTTTTGAAAGAGGAAAAAAAGCTTCAATCTAATATCAAATTCTAATTTCCAGAGGCACAAAAAGAGCACCATGGACTGTATCCTCAAAATGATTGGAACGGGTAGAAAAACCTGAATAGCAGACCCATCACTCATATCAAAATCTTAAATCCTCAGATAAATGGATAATGGTGCATTTAATACATTAATCAGAATGTATAGGACATGAATGTTTGAAGTATACTTTACCAAACTACCTTTGGGGGATGTAAGCTCAAAACATTACAGAAGAGCTTGTTTAATTTATTATCATCAGATCTCTTTGTCGTTTTAAGACCTTCTGTAAGGTGCTTCAAGGAGAGAGGCTGGAGGACAGAAGCATTGGAAATTTGCATCAGCTTAGAGAAATAAGAAAGACAGAGAAAGATGCAGTAGAGAAACAAGGAAAGTAAATATCGTAAGTTATTGTCCATAATACATGAAATTTTTGAAGTTATTCAATACTCACCAGCTTAGCCAGACGACCAAAGTTTGGGAGTATCATTGTCTGTTCAACATCAGATACAAAAAGAAAAATTAGGAAAAGAGAGAAAGATATAATACTATGTTAAAGAAATGCAAAGCCTTTCAACATAAGTAACTTTATCTTAATAAAAAATCTTGAACTTACAAAGTTTTCTTTCTCCTTCGACCCACTTTCAACTTTGTTTTGGCCACATATGAAAACAATAGGACCTGATACTTTATCCAACACTTCCTGCACCTTGTGGATAAACACCCTGTCATTTGACTCAGGAACTGCTTTAGACATCCACAGAGAGATATCTGGAAAATAGACAATAAGGGGGGACATTGAATGCAAAACCTGCACAAAAACAAAAACATTACAAATCATAAACAAGAAACATAGCCGATAGAGGATTTTATAGAGAATCCATACCTCTGACAAAGCCTCCATAGCTATATAGCAATCCTCTGCTTCGGCATCAGGGTCATGCTCAATGTCTTTAACTATACACCCAAGAAGCAAATACCCTTTCTTATGAGATATGTAAAACAGATGTCTATAGTTTCAAATCCTATTCAACAACAAATATATGGAATGCCCAAAAGTAGAGTAAAAGTTCATCACACAGGAATATATGAAAGTAATACGTGAGTAATCCAGGAGACAGGATCAGTGCCTTCAATCAAATACACCAAGAAACTCTGAACAAGATTCTACTGTTTTTAGGTTCAACTTAAAAATAACAAGGTCACATTATCACAAGAGATTGCATCAAATAGCCTTTTAGTATGTCACAGATTATTACAGGCACAACAGCAGATAAGGCGAGTATCCCAGTAGTTTTTGATGCTTGACAATTGTGTATTCTTCTGCTCATTCTCATTAATTTCATCGAATGACTTAATCCCATGTAGTTACCAAAACCCTACAATTGTAAGAAGTGAAGGTACCATCTATCCAATAAACTGGGGCCTTCAAGGCCTGCTCCACAAGTTTTTCATCCTTATCTTCAATTGTTTCAGTCTTACTAGTTATATCCAATATAACCGCAGCTTGATCTCCATTCACTTCATATATCTCCCCACGTTGACCACTTGATAAGGGCCTGAGTTAAAGATCAACTATTAGTATGATCTGTGGTGGTCTTATCACAAAAAATAATAATTTCACAGGTCCAATGTCTTAGTTCATTGTGATAAGTTTCCTCCAAACTTCATTTATAAAGTTCAGTGAGACACATTAGTTCAGGACCAATATTGCGAGTAAACATTCTGCACAAACATCCGTGATAACATAGGTCTCCAGTTGTCAAAGCAATTAAAGCACAAATAGAAGACATAAACTTCACAGGAGCTTAACCCAAAGATAATAATTTCAAACAGAAGAATAGTAGTCTTACAATGCCTGCAAAAACTTAATGATTCACCATACAAGATAAAACTCTCAAATGCAAAATTACCAACTGGGAATAAGCAAACATTTCATGGAATGCAAGTTGATGAACATCTGGATCATAATCAAGTTATAACAAGCAGCACCTAACACCACTAACACGAAGTACTGATGGCTGATTTACTATCACTAAAAACTTTGGTGGGAGAGAGTGGTGATTAGTAGGTCCTGCATCAACATCTCTAACCAAATAACTTCACAAATTCCTTGTGCAATTGCCCTAAACTCTGCTTCTGCACTACTTCTTGCTACTACGAACTACTTCTTGCTTCTCCATATGACAAGATTCTCCTATAGTTTAGTACAATAACCAAATCTTGACCTACTATCTTCAATACAACCAGCCCAATCCGCATCCGTGAACCCTTCTATGCTTCTTTTCTCATTTTTCCGAAACATTAATCCTCTACTTGGACTGCCTTTGAGATATCTCATAATATGGTTGACTGCCTCTAAATGTCTTTGAGTTGGAGAGTGCATAAATTGCATAACAATACTCACAGAATAAGCAATATCTGGTCTGGTTAGTGACAAATAGATAAGTTTTCCTACTAACCTTTGGTATCTTCCTTTGTCAACAGAAGGATCTTCTTCATTTTTCATGAAATTCCAGTTTCTCTCTAGTGTAGTTCCCATAGGTTTGCAACTCATCTTTCTTGTTTTCTCCAGTAAATCAAGAATGTATTTTCGTTGAGATATGAAAATACCTTCCTTACTTCTAACAATCTCCATTCTAAGAAAGTGTCTTAATACTACCTTAAATTCCAGCCTCAATTTTTGTTTAAGATCATTGATCTCATTAGTGTGATCGCCTGTGATTATAATATCGTCCACATACACAATCAAGATGGATTTCTTTCCATTTCTTCCACACTTCACAAACATTGTGTGATCAACTTGTCCCTATTTGTATCCAAACCTGCAAAAAGTGTCACTGAACCTCTTAAACCATGCTTCTGGAGACTGTTTGAGGCCGTATAAGGATTTTTTCAGTTTGCAAACTCTTCCCCGTCCTTCTTCACTTTCAAAACCTGGTGGTATCCTCATATATATTTCCTCATCTAATGTACCATTTGGGAAGGCATTTTTAATGTCGAGTTGATGGAGTTCCCAATCTAAATTTGCAGCCAATGATGGAAGGACTCTAATTGTGTTCAACTTCACAACTGGAGCAAATGTCTCCTCATAGTCTATTCCATAGGTTTGTGTAAAGCCTTAAGCTACTAATCTAGTCTTATACCTTTCAGTCTCTCCATCAGCCCTATACTTCACGGTGAACACCCACTTGCTACCAACCACCTTTTTCCCTTCACGTAGATCCACAATCTCCCATGTTTTATTATCAATTGAAGCTTTCATTTCTTCAAGTACAGCTTCCTTCCACTTAGGTTCTTGGAATGTATCAAGTACATTTCTTGGAATTCTTACACTGTCAAGCTTCGTAGTAAAAGCTTTAAACTTTGAAAATAACTTTGATTAAGTCCAATAATATGAAAAAGGATATTTAGTACATGATCTTAACACATTCGTAGTGCAATTGGCACATCTAAGTCACTTACCATAGTCTCTCTAGAAGCCGATTCCTGGTCCAATGATTGGCCTTGTTGAGGAGCTTTAGGCCTTCGAGAATACACTAAGGTTGGTTTTTTGGGAATTGGTTCCCCACTGAATTGGACTGGACAATTTCAGGTTCAATGGTAGGTGTTTTGAGGTGTTTGCGGGTTTTGCGGGAAGGTTTGTGAGATAGGAATTGATATGCTTGGGTCCCAATAAATCTCTTCATTTGGATGTCTCCCTCTGAAGAGAAGTATTGGTGAAGTATGGTTGTTTTCTAAAAAAAGTTACATCATATGAAACAAAGAATTTGTTTGTAAAAGGTGAGAAACACTTATAACCCTTTTGAGCGGGAGAGTATCCAACAAACAAACATTTAATAGCTCGTGGGTCAAGTTCGCTTCTATTGGGTTGATTGTTGTATACGAAAATAGTACACTCAAAGACTTTAGAAGGAAGAGAATTAAGGAGCTTAATGTGAGGAAATTGTTCTAAAAGAACACCGAATGGGATTCGGAATTTAAGAGTTTTTGATGGAAGACGATTGATCAAGTATGAGGCTGTTAGAATGGCTTCTCCCTGATAGGAATTTGGAACAAAGTTGGTAAACACCATAGATTAGGCTACCTCTAAAAGATGACGATTCTCTCTCTCCGCTATCCCATTTTGTTGTGGGGCGTAAGCACAAGAGCTCTGGTGAATGATCCCATTCCCACCGAGATATTGAATAAAATCAATTGAAAAATATTCTCTCCCATTGTCTGTAAGCACTACTTGAATAGAACTATGGAATACATTTTGGATGAGTTTGTGAAACTGTTTGAAGATATTATAGCCTTCAGATTTGTCTTTCATTAGATATACCCAGCATACCGTTGTATGATCATCAATGAAACTGATAAACCAACAAGTACCGATTAGATTTCTAACTCTAGCGGGACCCCAAATATCACTATGAATTAATTGGAAAGGTTTTAAGGGTATGTATGAGTGTATGGGATAAGTATTTTTGCTTTGTTTCTCAAGGACACATTGCTCACAATATAAAAAAAAACTGATCTTTATTGATGAAAAGATTTGGATATAAGATTTTCCTTATGAAAAATTGGGATGACCAAGGCGTTGAGGCCACAACTTAACATCAGAATTTGACATAACTGAAAAGGAAATCCTATGTGGTGATTTGGATTCAGTAGGAGTACTCTTTTCTAAGAAGCAGTAAGTCCATCTTTCTCCTCAACATTGCCAATCATCTTCCCCAAACACCGGTCTTGAAATTCACAATGAGATGGAAAGAATGTCACAATACAGTCTATGTCCTTGGTTAATTGACTGACTAACAGTAGATTATAAGTTAAGCACATACAGAACATTATTCAATGTCAATTTTCGCAAACAAACTCTCTCTTGACCAATAGTTGGTGACCTTTTCCATATGCAACCCAATCATTAATTTTCTAGTTACATGACTCGTATTTTTCAAAGACATTCAAAGACCCAGTCATGTGGTCTGATGCACCTGTATCCACAATCCAGAGATTTTGACTTGGGGACTTTGATAATAATGGTTGACACGAGTTACCTTTATGCACTAATGTTGCAGTAGAGGTTTGTCGGTCATATGAGTCTTTCTTAGTTGTGATTTTAGTCTGATTCAAGAGTTGATGGAATAGTTCAATCTACTGGGGGGACAGGTTTAGTCCTGTGGATTTGCTGATATCGGATTCTGCTACATGTGTTGCTCCACGTTTTTGTCGAACTCTTTGGTTTTTAGGTTTCCAATATGGTGGTTTCCTATGTAATTTCCAGCAGGTCTCACGAGTGTGGTAGGGCTTATCACAATGGTCACACCACTACTTGTTCTTGGTTTCTTGCTCTCGAGTTTGGAAAGTAGACTACTTTCGAGAGTTTGCCCCTAAAGCTGAGCCTTGAGAGGTTTGATCAAAAGTGTGTGAGGTAAAAATAACATTTTTCCTACTCTGTTCCCTACGAACCTCAACAAACATTTCTCGGATTAATGGCAATGGTTTTAAACCGAGTAACCTTCCTTGTACTTCAACAAGTCCAACATTAAGTCCCTGCAAGAAATCAAAAACTCTCTCCTCCAATAATTTTTCATACTTCTCGGCATCAGCACAACACTCCCAATTTACTGCATAAAATAGATCCATCTCTTGCCATAATTCAATGAGTAAGTTATAATACTATGTAATCGACATATTACCTTGTTGAGTATTTTTTATTTTTTATCTGATTTCAAAGCATTGAGGAGTGTTTTCCAAATCAGAATATATTTCTTGCACAGCCTCCCAAATTTCTCTTGCTATTTCACAAAATAGGTAGGTTCTTCCTATTCTTGGCTCCATTGAATTTATAAGTCAAGCCATGACAATAGAGTTCTCAGCTTCCCAAGCACCGTAAGTGACTGTTGTTTCGTGTGGTTGAGGAATTGCCCCTGTTAGATATCCAGCCTTGTCTCTTCCTTTGTTTACGAGCATGACTGATTGGGACCATTCTCGGAAAATCGTTCCATTTAATCTATGTTGCGTGATTTGCAACGAAAGATTATCAATAGAAGGAGATGGAGTTTGGGCTGGAGGTATTACATAACTAGGTGTTTGGGATGAGGTTTGGAACTCATCAAAGGAATCGAAGATTGGTTGAACTCCAGCCATAATGTGGCTGGAAAAATTAGGCTACCAGAATCGGTAGCTCTAATACCATAAAATAAGAGGATATAGAAACTATCAAAAGAAAACTCACTTTATTTATCAGATTATATGTAATTTATACATGAGTATAATCTATTCTAATACTATTAAACTACTGGATTTTTCATATATACTAACTTATCATATCTATAGTATATCTTATCTTATCTACCTTATCTCCTAGGAGATAATCTCCTAAGCTAACTAAACTTATCTAAGATAATTATCCAACAGTGCTATAATAGTATACTAGCTTATCTACAAATAGCTTCTTTTAATCATCCGTAAGAACCAAATTATCAAAAAAATGATGCAAAATATCAACTTTACTTGGGCTTTGCTTTCACAGCACAAACACAAGAAGCACAATTTTGAATTATTCTTGCAACTTCTGATTTGTCCTTTAACTAGTTGGTAACAATGCACAAATACTCTACCACCAAGAAGTTAAGTTCCACTTAAGTGATAAGTGAGGGACCTGTGACAAATATTGGTATAGCATTTATGTCAAGCAAACATTCTACACAGATGTATCACTCCTGTGCATCATGTACAAAATGATCCAAAAACACCTTTTATTTTCCCCAAATGTATCATCAAAGGATAGCATAAAAAACATACTCAAATTGGTATGTATCTATGAACTTTTGCAATTATCCTTTGCTATTGTATTCCAAATAAGTACATTACCTTAGTTGTTACACAAGTTTCTTTTTTTAGAATTGAAACACAATAAATTTTTGGGTTAATTATTAAAAAAACTCAAAATTTCTTCAATTTTTCAATTATAGCTCGAACTTTAAAAATTGACAATAAAATTTTCAAACTTTCAATTTTTTTAAATTATAACCCAAACTTTAAAAAGTGATAATAAAATGTTCAAACTTGCAATTTTCTTTAATTTTAGCCCGACGTTATATGTTCTCTTGACGCTATCAGCCTTTTGTTTTCTGTTTGTTCTTCTGACATCCCAAACTACTCTCGCATTACAACATATTGCACCAGTAAGCTCTTCGTCTTTAGTTTACTCTCCTGATGCCCTTAGTGTAAGGGCGTCGGGGCTATGTAATTTGAAAATTGAAGAATAAGGGCGACTATAGAACAAACTAAAAACAAAGGAAAAAATTGAAATCAAAACATAAGGCCGTCGGGGTTGCATAATCTAATTTAGGTCATTTTTAAACAAAGACATCGTTTTAATTATGTGATTAAACGACATCGTTTTATTAATCTTAATTTGTTGTGTTAATTTTGGCTAACATGTATTAATAGTTAAGGTTTCTGAAACACGTGGTAAGCCACATCAACAAACTTAACGAAAAGACTAACATCAGGCTAGAATTTTAAAAAATGTAAAGTTTGAGCATTTTATTACTTTTTAAAGTTTGAGTTAAAATTAAAAAAAGTAAAAGTTTGGGTATTTTATTGCTACATTTTGAAATTCGGGCTATAATTAAAATTTTGATGAAAGTTTAGGATTTTTTTTATAATTAACCCTAAATTTTTCAACCACGTTAAAGTTTTATATAGCCAAATTGAAGTACCTGTCATCAGCTCCTACGCAAACAGAAGGCCCGGTATATTTCACACGATCCCCTAGCAAAAAGAGTTAACCTCTTCTTATGTTTGGAAAGGTCAAGTATTCAATATAAAGAAAAAAGTAAATCAATAACATAGGCAGAAAGTTAGACTTCAGAGATTTGGATTTTGTAATATGCATAATAAATTTGAAATCACCTTTCAAATGATAAAGCCAGCATAACCAAATCAAGGACCTCAACAACAGCCACAAAGACTCAACCACCTCCATTTTGAATGGGTAGCAAGTGCAAATAATACTATTAAAATGGATGTATTAAGATATCTCCCATCGCCTAGTCTGGATGGTGAGGGGTTGCATTATGATATCTCATATTCCCCAGGAGTAAGAGCAAAACAAGCCTTGTAGAACTTGGATAATCCTCCCCCATAAGGTGCATGTTGCAGTGGAGTTAAGCTCAATATTATCAAATACCAACAATCAATGACAAAAATTGCCTACTTGCTTGAATATTGGCTGGAGTTATCAATTACAAAAATGCCCACTTATATACTTGAATGTTTGGAGTGGGAAAGGGATGTGTGATAGTGACAAGTAAAACAAATAAAGATGATAATCAACTAATAGTAGGATCAATTGAAGTTATTTGGGGCACAGTAAACCAAAAACACAGACACAAATTCATATGACGAAAATGAAAAAAGGAAATGCAAGCAAAAATTGAAAATTAAAAAAGAAAAACTCTAGGACGAGGGGAAAACTGGGCCAACAAGGAGAGGTTAATATAATGCAAGACATGTAACTCCAAAATGGAAAATAATCAAACAAAAATGTTGCAAAATATGAAGCATGTTAGGAAATTTGTTACCCTTCCTAAGAGGTCTTCTCCAATTATCTGATGTATCACCAACCTCGGAATTTGAGGATTTTGAGGAACCATCAGATTCTCCAGATACTCTCTGCATAGAAGCATCTCCAGAATAAGACTTTTACACTTCAAAATATTAGAAGAAGGTAATGAATATCCCTAAACACAAAAATACTCCAAAGCTCAAAAAAAAGAAACAAAATCATGAACAAGACAAGTTGTTGGCAGAGGAAGCAAATAAGTTGTTACCTCTTAATTTTGTAGGAGGCACACATTCCTTTACACCAAAAACAGAATCCAAAGATAGGAAAAGTGAACAAGAATTGCTAACATGGCAGAATACACTATAATATGCATGTGCATGTGTTTGTATTCATGCGTGCGTTAATGTAGGTCCATTGTAACTGGCCATAGCTTGCATCAGGATAAGGGAATTCAGCTCTAAATTCCTTTCCCTTTTCTTACTTCAGCTATATCCAATTAATAAGTCACTCAGATCAGCTCTAAATATGAGACTATAAAGTCCAGAAGGCTAACTATGTAGGAAAGTTCAGAGATTTAACCATAAAGATCACTGTTATATAGTTTTGAATATCTACGTTCTAAGCATGTTCCTCTTTTCTTTTCTTTTTTTCCCTTTCAAGAACAAGATATAAGGAATCATTCAACTCAAAAGCTTAGACTAGTCGATGAGATTACAACTAGGTAATAGACTCAAAATGCTAACAGAAAGTAGGTCAGCACACCTTGTGTTAAGCTAAAATTAATTTTTAATAACTCATACAAAATATCATGGTCAAAGAAGATCTGGGAGCATGAGCACGCCATAAGACCTTTATGGAATAAAAGCTATGATACCATATCAAGAAACCACTTGACCACAATGTTTAAGATATTATGTGAGGTTCAAGACTGACTTTTTATCAACTCCACACAGCCATCATATAAATTGCCTCTTCCTTGAAAAAGTACAATTAGATAGATGTCACCTTGTCTATTGTTGTGCTCAATTTCATAAAGAATACCCTCATTTAGAAAACAAGATGCAAAGGTCGTAATCATATAGTAAAAAATGTCATCAGTTTTAAGCTTTCTTTGTGCCTTTCGAGCATTTTGTGCCCAGAAGGCATGGACCTGAAATTAGACTTGAATTTGAGATCTATTTTTAAATGAAGTGAAAAAATTTTAACATGCAAGTCTCTCTACAAAGTTAACAACTATCTATTTTATAATTTACTATACAGTACGTAAACTCCACCTTTGCAAACTCTTGAAGACTGAAAGGAACAAGCTTCTTGATGGCTGCCTCAGCAGTTCCCTCCATGTTAACTACATCATTATCCCTATCAGATTTTGCTTCAGCACTGTTTCTCCACTCTTCTTTAGTAACTGTTTCGTTATCATCATCAACCTCGGACTCTGAAGTACACCCCTCTCCAGATTCTGTGTGATCATCTGATTCACATTCTGAATCATCAACTAAATCCTACAAGAAAAGGTCAATAATGTGCATGAATTTAGTTGAATAACGAAAATATAGCTAATCTTCCAACAAGGTTGTGCCCAAGCAATCTTCATCTTCTTACATAAGGGGCAAGAACACTGCTATCAAGCACTAATAATGAAACTTGTAAATCCCGTGCAAGGGCCTTAACTATTCTCTCCCTATAAAGCTCGGTGCCTGAAATAAGAATCAAACATAAATAATCACTTTGAGTTTGAAAGCAAAATTGTTATGAGATAAGTCATAGCATATGCAATAAAGTATGGTTGATTTTTGACCTGGGATGCTCTGAAGCAATATTCTTCCTGTTGATGATGCGAGACGTGCCCCATAAGAATTCATGAGTTTCTTATGCTTGAAATGGGAATCGACACATTCCACCAAAATATTTTTGACACTTTCACTGCATGATAAAGCAATTTGTTAACTCTGACTTGGCACTACAAACATTATAACTTATGAGAAAACAAACAACAAAGGAGACAACAATTACTTGATGTAATATGGAAAAGTTTCCCAAGATACAAGTATTTTCTCCCATGGAACAACCCTGCGTAAAAATTCATTTTTAAACTTTTCACGCCTTGTCAAGAATGGAGATTCCAATTTTTTACATTCAATTGAAAGTTTCTCATTATTGAGCCATTCTTTTTGATCTTGTTCTGCCAATCGAGTATGTGCATCATAACTCCTAACGTCTTCCCTTAATGTCTTCTGGCAATGCTTTCCACTGTCAAAATCAGGCCCATTGTTCACAGCAGCAGGTTTATCCTCGCTTGTACCCCTTCCATCACCTTGAGAACTAAAAGAGCGAAATTGACTATTCTTCAGAAATAAGGATCTTGATTGAAGTGCTGCATAACTCTTGACCAGCACATTGCTTCTATATGAGGTTGAATGTAACAGGCAACTTCTAATAAAAGCACTATGTGAAGTGCAGCACCCCTCTCCATTTATAGAGCTCAAATATCGAGAACAATGCTGATCTTGATAGTTTGGCTTAGTGTGACGTCTAGATTCCTGAAAGACTGATCCCCATTTCTGATTTCTTCCCTTTATTCTCCTTGCATACATAGCAGCCTCAAACTCCAAATTTGTACTGCATAGCAAAAATTTCACTGCATCATTGTATAAATTCCACATTGAACAAGTTTGTTCACATGAAAAGTAATTATAGTAGATTTTTGACAGTGCTCCAAGTTGTGGAAGTTCCAGCAAAAAACATTGCATATTATCTTATCATGCTGTCCTCTTTAAACTCATTTCAAGTAAAACAAGAATCGACATCAATCTTTGCCCTCTGTTTATGTGAAATTTTGAGAAGGGAAATTTATTTCTAGAAATAACAAGACCCAACTATGTGCTCTTTTCCGTTCCTATTTCTCAACAAACTAGATAGGTAGATAAAAAAGTCAGTTATAAAGGAAACAAATAGACGGCAGAAGAAATGCTTATTAATTAGAAGACCTAGGAGGAAAACTTAAGGCTTGTTTGTTTCCATTTATATTTTTTGTTTTTTGTTTTTTTCTCAAATTTAATAAAAAATTTTGTTTGTTTTGAGTTTTTTTTGTTTCTTCTAGTTTTCATAATTTATAAAAACTATAAATGTGGTCTTTGTTTTATATTTCTGTTTTTTAATATGATTTACTATCATCTAAATATATATTATTTAACTATTTAATATTAATTATTAATTAGTAATAAGAATTATAAATACTTTAATTTAATTTTTATAACTAATTTAAATTTAAATTTAAAATTTTAAAAATAAATATTTTAATTTAATACATATTAATAAATATAATTTAAATTTAAAATATCTTCAATTTTAAATTTTAAATAAAAATTTCTTTAATAATTAAAATAAATATTAATTAATTAACAAGCATTTAATCATTAAATTATTTATTTAATAAAATATAATAAATTTTACTGATAATTTATCAATAAATATTATATCAGATATTAAAATTCAATTTATTTAATTTATTTTTTCATAAAATAATTTATTTTTAAGTTATATCTAATATTTAATTATTACACATTAACAACTAAATGAGTTTTTGTTTTTATTAAAAAACAAAATAAAAACAGGAAACAGAAACAGGAAATGAAAACTAAAAACTACAATTAAAAAACAGAAGTAAATCTAATGGCCCCTTAATGATTCACCTCTTATTTATGGGATTTTGGCATGCAAAATCAGAGGATAGAACCTCGGCAACAATCTCCTATTTAAAAGGTTGCACCACTATCAACAATATTCAATACTCCTTCAACTACAAAATCTTAGATGCTTGGAATCCCTCTCTATGCAAAGCCACAGTTTTGTTCTTCTCAAACTGGACTATTCACCTTAAGGTAAATTTGTCCTATTCCTCTGAATCTTTTATGATCTCTTTCATTTATGCTTCAAACAATGGAAAGACCTATGGAAAGATCTCATTAAGCTAGGAATTCAAAGTACAAAGACTTGGATTCCAGTGGGAGATATAAATTGTCTCCTATCTCATTATGAGTCTAGGAACAAAGTATGGTTAGAATCTGAACGTGTAGGATCTTGGAAATTGATTCAATAGCCTCTCCCTTTGCGATCTTAATTCTATTGGTCATTTCTTCACTTGGTCTAATGGGTACTCAGGAAGAGCTCTTGTGCACAGAAACCTTGATAGGTTCTCAATTAATTCAAAGTGGCCAATAAAATTTGTTAAAAGCTTTGGCATTATTTGATCCCCAAGATGTCTTTGACAACTCCCTGACTATTGATAGAATCCCAGGCAATAACCTCCCAACAAGTCCCTTTAAAATTCAACAATCACCTTGTGAATTATGATGGCTTCGATATAATTGATAGATTTACCCTATAATGCAGGTACTAATGTTTGAATGTGTCAAAATGCTCGAAGTGATTAAGGAGAATTAAAGTTCCTAAATAAAATAGTGGTAGGGAACATTTCAAAAACTATAAACAAACGAAAGATGGGGCTTGATAATTGTCAAAACCTACTTTATCTCAACCCTTTTGATGATGGAATCAAGGCTCAGGAGCATAAAAGAATCAAGAGTTACATTCAAGCCTTGGCAAACGAAAATTGTCTAATTAAGCAAAAGGCCATAACTATTTGGCTCATAAATCTAATTCAAATCGCTTCCATAAATACATCATGGCTAGAAGAAATTTGAGTAGAATACCTACTCTACTTGATGATAACAATAACATGATAATTGGCCAAGATAAGCTTTGTAACCATGCTCTTGATTATTACAAGGAGGTACAAGTTACTAAAAGGAATGTTCCCATTTTTATTGAGACCATTGTTAATCTTGTCTACACACCTTAATCCTCTCCAAATCGACGAGCTAATTAAGCCTTTTTTCAATTGAGGAAATCAAATTTTCACACACCTTCTAAACGCCTTGATACAGATAGACTAAATGATTTTTGTTTCGAAAGGCTTGGCATATCATTGGGCAAGACATTACAAAGACCATTCAAGACTTCTTCAAAAGTGGTCAAAAGCTTAGGAACATAAACTATGCCTTTATATGCTTAATTCCTAAATCTCATGTTGTAACACTTTGTAACAAATTATATATAAGCTACTTGAGTATAGAGAGGGCATTTTTGTCCCACCTGGCCTAAAATGAAGTCAAAGGCCAGGCTTGAGTTGATCAAATTTCGGGCCAAGCTCAAGCTAGCTTGACTTAGTCTAAATAACTTCAATTTGTTTAATGGCTTAAGAACTAATTAACTAAAACAATGTCTCTTTGGGCCCCACTCGAGCTCAACTAGGCTTTGGGCCAGGCCACCCTATTTGCAGATACATTGAAATTTAAGCTCCATTCTTTGATTTATGACAATATGCTCTTGGCATAAGAATTATTGAGGGACTACCATAGAGTGACTAGTGGACGCAAATGCTTACTCAAACTAGATTTCCAAAAGGCATTTTGACCCTTTGGAATGGGTTTTCCCAATTGTTACTCTCACTGCTTTTGATTTTCCTCTCAAGTCCCACAATTGGATCCTCCAGTATATAACTACTACCACATTCCCAGTCTTAATTAATGGGAATGTTACTAAGCTCTTTAAAGGAAGATGACTGGATGAGGGCTTAGACAATAGGACCTCTTTCCCCTTATTTCTCCTTGATATGGAGATCTTATGTCTATGATCAAGACGAAAACTTTTTGACTACCACAATACCACACAAAATGCTACATAAACAAACTTTTTTGACTTGCCACTCCTTTTCCATGGTGACCAAGTGTTAATCGATATCCTCAACAAAGGTCTCAACAATTTTGTAAACTTATTAGGCATAAAAGTTAATAGCAACAAATCCAACATCTTCTTCTTGGCTGGTTGTGCTCACCTAGCCAATCATGTTAACCCTTTACTTAGGCTTCAAAGAGGTTATCTCCCCATTAAATATCTCAGCTTACCCTTTGTTACAACTAGACTTGTATATGGAGACTGCATTGCATTTATAAATCAAGTAAAAAATCTTTTGAGTTGCCTTACTAAAAATGCTAATATTGCAAAGGTTAAATGGACTAAGGTATGCTTACTTAAATTGGAAGCTAGACTCACATATACAACCTATCAAGCTAGTTAACAGATGTTGGCTAAGCATTTATGGAAAGTTGTTCTCAAACAGGCAACCTCTGTGGACAAAATAGATTCAAACAACCCTCTTCAAGACAAGATCATTTGGCAAATTCTCTCTGCTTTAAATTCCTTTTGGACATGGAGGAAAGTACTCAAGCTTAAGGGGTGGATAAGAGACTTCATTCAAGCTAAATAGATCACTGCAAGTCTACCTTCTTTTGGTACAAAAATTGCCATTCCCTTGATATATTGGATAGGTTTATTTCCCTAAGATCTATCACAGAAGAAATCAAATGGCAAGCTAAGGTTGATATTGTGGTTCACAACAATTTCTGGAGATGGCCGAGCAACTCATCTAGAATTCACCCTATGATAAAGAATGTTATGCCTTTGTACAATCCAAATAGCTCAAGTGAAGTTCAATTCAGATGGACAGCCACAACTTCTAACAAATATTCCAACAAATCATTGCTTGCATTGCTTAGAACCCCAACTCCTCATCTTCATCGGGTAAATTTGATGTGTTTTGATTACCATATTCTAAAAGCAAGTTTCTCAACTTGGCGAGCCATCAAGCACATCTTAAACACAAGAGATAGACTCCATTATCTCAATCTACCCTATAGACATTACATTCTCAGTAATTCAAACATTGAGTCGTACTTATCTATTTTTCAACTGCCCCTACTGATTGTATATCTGGAAATCCTACCTTTAGCTCTCTAACATATCTTGTTCGACTTGAGGGATATTATCCATTGGGCACTCATGCTTTTAACTTCAAGAATGTAACTCACACTTTTTAAACTGACTTTGAACTACTACATTCACACTATTTGGATCGAAAGAAGTAAAAAGAATTTTCAAACAACAGAACAAATGTCCTAAGGAACTACTCCATCACGTAGTAGGTTGGATTCGTGAAGCTTATATGCTAAGAATGTCAAGTTCCCGCTGAGCAACTCACTATCCTCCAGCTGCAACATCTAAGTTAATTACCAGTCGAAGCTGCCTACCTTCATATGTATCTAAATTTATAAGCATGGCTTATTGACGGTACTAGCCTTATTATGTTTTTTATTTTGTAACTCAGCATCTATATCTGGTCCTCCCTTGTCATGAGGGATTGGTGCTGTTCTGTTCTCCTTTTTCTTTGGCAATACAATTCATTACGTACCACAAAAAAGGAAAAAAGAACACCATAGGATCCATACCATTGAAAGGAAAAATAGTTGACTTTGCTCGCATATCAAATAATACCCAAGAGCTCACAATTACAGAGAAGGAAAAGAAATATCTAAATTAACAACCTTAAGATAGAAAATGAAGAAGAAAACATTGCATTGCTTGCTTGGCTAAGCAGTTCTAAACTTATAAGCATAATGTCAAACAAACATATAACGCTCCGATAAACCCCTGAAGCATAAGTAAAGGGATAATGATCTTCTATTCATTTCCCTTTTAAATTAGCACGTTAAGCCACAAGAAACAATGCATTGAAGAAAAAAAATATTGGCATACGAATTCCCCGTTTTCACGAATTAATATATAACAAGAAGATTACCGGA
>JANTNU010000163.1:60420-72116 GCA_024752395.1 Erythroxylum havanense | reverse complement strand
CTTCAAGGTTCTGCAGATTTTTGTTCTTTAACTCCTTGTTCTGTTCATGCAAGTGTACATTATTTGTTGTGAACTATAGTATTAGCACAGTACTACTATATTCCACCTTCAAGGTTCTGCAGATTTTTGTTCTTTAACTCCTTGTTCTGTTCATGCAAGTGTACATTATTTGTTGTGAACTATCTTTCTCTAGGTTTATTAAAAGACATAAATTCCAGGAGGGTAAGGATGGCTAGATGTTGGAGATGTCTTCATGATAGTATTCTTCTTCAAGTGGTAACGATGTTTATCAGTTCTCTGCTAACTCAACCTCTCGGTATTATGCACATCTCCCTCTGCTGTTTCTATTTTTCATGAGATATAAGTCTGTCAAATACATAAACGTCTGCAGAAATTCACATTACAAAGATGAGTAGAACAATGCATTTCAAGATCTAGAGAAGATTCAAGTTCTGGTGGAAGTTCTTACGATGCAATAAAGGCATCCATATGTTCATAGAAAAAGCAAAATCGCAAAATATATTTGTTATCTGCAGATTGGCGATTATTCCTGCATTGATGCTTAACGAGACCATGCATGCAAATAACCTAGCTAAGCTATATATGCTTTCTTATATATAACTTCTAGGTTACCGAAGTTTCTTCCTTTTTAAGTGGCATTTCCGGTGGACTTGTGTTTCATAGCAGAAGATGTTTTTGATTTTAATATGGAAAGTGTGAATTAAATTCACAAGTTATTACTAACAAGCTGTGCAGTGATGGAGATGTTACATGGCAAATCTGCTGCTAGAGAAGGTACCACTAGTCTTTTCCAAAGAAAACGCCACTCCGTTAACCAGAAAGCTTCTACAGTTTACTGGTAAATTGAAAACATCACTACTCTTAATGCTTGTTATCCACAACTGCAACCTTTACCATCCATGTCTGAGTGTGCTCTTTACCAGATAAACGGAATTAGAAGTAGCCTTGATGATGATTTTAGGCCTAGCATGAGTTCAGTTTGTTAAAGGTCTCTTAATTAACCCTGAAACTGAGTGTTCAGGTCAGGGGTTCATTCTTTGATTTTGACACTGAGAAGTTATGAATCTGTGCTCTGGAAACAGATTATGGAGACGCAAACCGCATTGGTACAGCCTGTTCAAAGGATGATATAGCAATCTTCCAAGGCTCAACATCCCCACTTCGGAATGGAATCCCATCATACACCGTTCAAATCCTGAACGTGTGCGTCTCGGGTTGTAGCATGTCTAACATTCATGTCAGTTGTGGATGGTTCAGCTCGGCCCGATTGATCAATCCAAGTGTCTTTAAAAGAGTCAACTTTGACGATTGCCTTGTCAACGATGGTGATGCTCTTGGCCTGGAGAGAGCCTCTCCTTTCAGTATGCTCGTACTTTTCCTTATCCATTATCGGTCACCTCTGCAACTTGTTGTTGAAGCAACCTGCCAAACCAAGAACTGCCCAAATCCAGGAGCTGAAAACCTACTTACTCCAGGAAATCCATGCGTGGTTTGATCGCATATAGTGCCAACTTTTGTTGTCTACAGATATATGACCGAACTGGAACACTTAAATCTGGACTGTAACGCTATGTCTTATTCTATTCTATGTTTGTGTAGTATCTCTGAACTAATGAAGAAGTTTTGGGGTCGAAAGGTTTGGCATTCTCACCGAGCCTGATCCGGCTTTGAATCAGACCGAAAAGTCAGTTTAATCAAAATTTGAATCGAAATTTGAGATTTGGACCGAAATTGGGTCCGGCCTAAAATTTCTAATCGTAACAGATAGCAGTTAGCACCAGATGATGGTCGTTCGCATGCATAGTATCAATTTCAGGTAATTCCTAGTTCATAAAAGAAGCTGTCTGCACTAAAAGGAAAATAAAAGATAAACTCTCAAGACATAGCAGCCATTAAACCATTATGCTCATGCTAACTCATTAGGAAGAGAAAGATCATCATGTCAAGAAATCTTACATTTCCAACCTAATATCCATAATCATAACTAAATTCAGATACACCAACCATGGCATATAGCACCTGAGAAACTATGTACAAACTGCCCCCAAAGATAACAAGTACGAGTATTGCTGATATGGGATTCTTGAGCAGTTCTACTATGGGTAGGAGAATGGTGTAAAGCGCACCAGTACTTACTGTCAGTGCATAGAGAGCATATCTCCTCACATTGTCCCAGAACTCCTCCATCAATGGCCCTTCAGGACCCAAAGCCAACGCCTTTTGGTCATCCATCCCCATCGCGAGTAAAAACAGTCCCAAAGAAGCACCTCCCAACATCAAAAACCTCAAATGCCCATTTTGAGAAACTTGAGAAATATCTCTTTTTGAGAAACTTTCCCATCTGGGTTTGAGCTCAAAGGTTAGAGGCATGTATTCACTCTTGGATTCATCATCATCTATTATAGAATGAACCAGAGTTTTCCCACCAGAAGTTGCAGTTTTTGCAGGGAAAGTATGCAGATAACTTGAACTCTTTAGATGAGAAGTGCTCTTGGGAGGGATGAGACCTGTAAGATTTGCAGTTGGGTGGGTGAAATTGGTGTGTTGTGGGAGGTTAAACCGCAATGTAAATGTAAAGTTCTTCATTTTTCTAGATCGTGTCTAAAGCACAAACACTATTATCCAACCCATATGCCATGAAATAAGGAGGCTCTTGTGTTGGAAGCTGTGTGGTGTGGTTGATCTTATCTACACGACACCTTATCTGCAAGAATGTAGGGGGTTAAGCTGCAATCTACCGTCGCCGTTTTGTGTTCTTCCGTTAGTAATTAAATAAGAAAATTTTTATTTTTATAAAAATTATATTATTATTAATTTTAATTTTTATAAAATTATATTTATTGTTTATATTATTAATAATTGTCGATATTTACTAATGACACATTATTTTTTCTTTTTTTGGTTTGTTAAATAGGACGTTGTAAATATGAATTACTATAATTGGCCATCGAGCGATTAGGCATGGCCTTTTTATTTTCCCTTAATTTAGTCTAGTAATGACTTTGCACTTCAAGATTTAAAACATAGTGTTTTCACTAAATTTAAGTGAAGTTAATATTTCTTTTAGTAAAATGAAGATCAACTTTAATATCATTTTACAATAAGTAAAAAGCTTAACCAATTCGATCTATAACCATTTAATTTTTCAATTTAATTTGGTTCAATTTGCAGTAATAATTTTTGTTGTTAAAAATTGATTAATTTATTTATTTTTGTAAATTAATAAATTTTTTCAAATTAAATTAATCAATTAATTTTTATTTAACCGATTCAATTGTAAAAATCTTGAACCGTCCAACTTTTCAATTTATATTGCAACTTTTCGATTTAATTTACTTTAATAATTCTTGTTGTTAAAAAATGATGGATTTATTAATTGATAAGACAATTTTTGTAAATAAATAAGTTCTTATAAAATATAATTAATTAATTAATTAATTAATTTTTATTTAATAATCTCTTTTTCAATTAAACTTTTAATTATTTGATTAATAACAATTTCTTTCAATCATATTTCAAAATTTTTAAATTTTATTTAATTTTTAGTATATTTTATAACGGTCTAATATCAGTTAATTATTTTAATTTTTAAAATATTACTTTTTTATATGTATAAAAATAATTACTTAATTAAATTCTGACTTAAATTTTAAGTTAAATAAGATTTATTAATTAAAAAGATAGAAACTTCAAGTTATAACAAAAGTAATTATCTTACGATCAAATTTTTAATGAGAATATATTTCACAAATTAGTAGAGATTTCATATGTAAAATTTATAATAATTATTTTTTAAGTAATTTGTGTAAGTAAAGTCACGTAAGCTATAACTTATGATAAAAATTATTTTATGATTAAAAATAATATAATTTATGGATTAATAGATACGTTATATATTAAGACGTTCGAATCAATTCATGATAAATATTATCTAAATAATTTAACTTTATGTGTTATATATATATTTAAAATTTTAAGACTTTTTATGCCACAAATGGATATTGAGTTAAGCACATTGATTTCATTAACAATTCTCTTAATCATAATTTTCATATGTACAATAAAATAATTTATAAATATTTTTATTACACATTAAATTATTCATAAGTTTAAATAAAATAAAATAATTTTAAAAAATCGAACTCTTTTAACAAAAACTAAAAATTTTGCCTAATTTTTTTAAAAATACTAAAACCTTTAAGGTTAATTAAAAAAAATCTAAACTTTGCTCCATTTTGTAATAATAAGTTTTTAATCTTAATTAATTTTTGTTATTTTCAAATTCAAAATAATAACATTTTTTCAAAAGATTTTACAATATTATTTGTTGTTTGATTGATAATAAAAGTATTAGAGTTCACATAGATTCGTAATTTAAATTTAATTTAAAATTAGTTAACCTTAAATTTATGAAATTAAATTTTAGTTTAAGAGAGTTTTAGTTAAACTCACTTAATTTTAATTTTTAAAATAAAATTTTAGTTTAAGAACTAGTTCTAGTTAAACTCGAATTATGTGATTTAATTTCAATTTATTTTGATTTTTAAAATTAAATTTTAATTTAAGAGATATCTCCAAATTTGATGGAATAGTTTGAATTTTTATATCATTTTTAAAAAAATCACATTTAAAATTTCACAATATTATTAAAAATTAAATTATCATTTAAAAATTCAGAAAATTCTTTTAAAATTTAATTATATTTAAAAATTCAGAATATTGTTTTAAAAATTAAATTATTATTTTAAAATTCAGACTATTAAGTATTAACTATCTCTTAAACAAAAATTTAATCCAAATTTTAGTTAGTCTAGGCCTACAAAGAAGTCCTATTACCGAAATTACAAATCCGCCGCGTGTGGTGTAAAGTGTAAACATGCTCAAGAGTTTGTATGGAAAATGAATAAACACTCGACTGGACCCGTCGGCCTTCACGGTGATGTACCATACCATACCCCAAAATATATTAATTTTCTTAGATCCTCTCACATCCGCAGTCACACCCAATTGTCTCCAAGTCTTCTTGTACATTGACTCTTTATCTTCCTTTTTGTCTCTCCTTGCTTTCTCTGCTAGTCTCATCGTTGTTGCTTTTATGGGCATTGCTAAATAATCACAAAGGAACAAACTATATCTTATTTGTGCAACTGGGTTCTCTCTGTAACAGGAGTGTTGTGCTTTCCAAGGTTGGATTGGGTTGTTCACCTTGTGTAAGTGTTTTCTTCCCTAAATTTATTTTTTTTTACCGGTAGAAACCTGAGCTGTTGTTAGTCTTTTTATTGCGGACTGGTCCTGTATTCTTGTTAGTGAGAACTGGAAACCTCATTGTCCCTGACCCTTCATTCTATGTAATCTTGGCAGGTTTGATTTGGCTTTAGACCTGAAGGGTCTGATTCTCTCTTTTCATTAGTTGGTTTGGACTGTGAAATTTGAGAAGTTGTTCGTTTGCTTAACGTTTCTGTTCATAACGGTTCTGCAAAGGTTTATCAGGCAAGGTGAGTTTTTGTTTTAACCGGCGCTCTTTAATTCATGCGCTTGTTTTTTGACTGGATTGATGTTTCATGAGGCGCATTTAGCTTTTTAATTCTTGTTTATGCAAGTATTTGACGGTTATTTGCTTGAATTGGAAAATTTTCAGGGGATGTGATAAAAAGTGAAGTCATAATACTCTGGTTATCTTGAGCTATTTTGGGCTCTACATGTTCACCATGCCACTCATTGATCATGGCTTTTCGGCATGGGAAGAGCACATTGTATGTCCTGAGCGTGGTAGTCGATTGGTGCACTATTATTTGAAGAATGAATTTGGGGATTCAGTCCTTGCTGTTATTGGGACCGAGAGGAGTATAAGGCATATGACCTTCGTTGTTTCAAATGAGTTCTTGCAGTTTTTTGGGTCAAATAAATCCATTAATGCATCTACAAAATGGAGAGCAAGACGAGAAGTTGTACGCTGGTTGACGTCAATGATGTCTAGGAATCATCCTGGTTTAAGTATGTGGTCAACGTTGCATTTATCCATTTTTCCATAAGGATTCTAATATGTACGGGTCCATCTTGCAACAGAATACCTTGAGTTGCTGATCTTGATTGTACTTTGGTTTACACATGCATTGATACTCTTATTCTGCATTTTTCCGTGGCTCTTGGATATTAAAGCTTCGTTTGATCTAGAGTCTTGGCTTTTTGGACGAATTACACGTTAGGTTCTATTACCTAGTCATTTACTGGTGTTAGGTATCGTTTTTTAAAGTTAGTTAGCCTAATACAGACAAATAGCTTAGGCAATATATTTCACAACACTTTGGAGTTCCGTTTGGATCCAAGAACTAGTAAACCTAATGTAGGCTTTCCTAATTGGGATTATCATTTGCCTTGACATACCATACAGTTGGCAAAGTCTGCTAGTTTTAATGAATCACTAGTATGTACTTACTACTTATTCCTTATGAATTGCTGTTTTCTCGTGGATCAAGACTTCTACATTTACACCTTTTTGCACTAATAATGTTGTTATCTATATGATATTGACTGTATTTGACTTTACCGTGTTTTGGTTTCAAAAGAATTGTCAACAACCGATATAAATTTGCTCATTGTGCAGTGTTAAGGTGCCAATAAATTTGTTGTTCAAATTTAAAATTCTTGGCACTAAAACTATGAACCTTCTAAATATAATGTGAGTGATTGGGGCATTCTTTCTCAGTGTGATCATTCTTACAGCACTATTTAATGTAATCTTAACTGTGGCCTATTTTCCTCATTTGGACAGTACATTTATGTTAAATCTCACTAAATTTTCTTAATAGTTTTCAGGTGTTTTTCTATGATGCAATTTAGTAGTCCAAAAATTGGTGGGAAAAGATTGACGTTTATTGTTAAGCTCTTCACTTTGTTCTTTTGCATATGAAAGCATAAGGTTGGAAATAACAGTTGCAGAAATTGTTTGCTTCAGTTTATACCATGTGAACCTCGTGTATTCACTTTTTTTCTTTTTTTCTTACAACATGGTAAAAAGTCTTAATTCTAGGACCAATAAACAAAGGTAGTACTCCTGTATATGGCACATAGTATAGCAGTCTAACTCTCCTAACACTTCTGATCAAGCCTTAATTACCTGCTCTCCTATTTTGTCCTTGCATTTCATTTGAATATCTAGTTAGCTCTTGCATTTAGAGCATAATTCTTTGTAAAATATTGCAGGGAAAACTGCCCAGGGGAGATGTGGGGTTGGTGTAATTACTTTTGCATCCTTCTTTCTTAGTTGGCAAAGTTGTAGTTGAAATTTACTTTTATTGTTCAAAACTGATGATTATTTGCCCCTTTTGCATTGTGGAGGAGGGATTATTCACATTCTAAAACATCACATAATTTCTGGTTCTTTTTGTTGAAAAATATAGGAATTCTTTTCCATATCAATGTCGCACATTGAAGGACTTGTCAAATTTGGTTTAAGAAAGGCCTGACATTATTGTTAGGAAGTTGAGAATCTTTGTTGAATAATCATGTTGTTCATAATATTAAGTTCTCTCTTTGTCGCCACATGCATGAATGCCTGTTGTGTGCAGGCTTGTCGGTGTGAACTATACACCTTATGGAATAGGTACAAACTCGCCTTCCTAAGGTATTAATCATGGCATTGGTCATGTGATGATAGAGATATGATTACCTTCAAGTGGAATGGATCTCTAACTTCCTACCCAGTGAATTGATTTTTAGGAACATAATTAGGTTATATTGTGCAACTTCTAATTTGAAGCTGAAGGCCAAATATAAGTGGTAGTCTATGCATGACTTCAGTCATTTGAATATTTCACTTCGAAATCTGTTCCAGGACTTTTCCACTTCAAAAATGTTTGTTTATTCATTCTAAAGGTACGTTGTACTTCAACGTGTTGTCTGATCATTGATGTTAAGAATCAGATGCTAGCACTTGTCTATGAGTATGTGGCAGTTCACTTGTTAAATTTTAGTTTATGAAATGTTCAAAAGTACATTGTCAAAAATTGCATTATCATTGGCGACATATGTCATATGCATACCTAGTGTTTTTCCCCTTTTGTAGTTAGGATTAGAAATTTGGAGCTTATCTGGTATATGACCCCCTTCTTGAGTTTTGTTTTAAGTGCTTTACATTTTCATTAAATTAAGTTTTCTTGTATGTTTTCTTTTCGTTGGTCAACATTTTCCTTTCATATGAATTGTAGTTTTATTGCTTTTAAAGGAATTAGAAGTTTCGTCTGTCATCCTGTCTGAGAAAGATTATAATTTCTATGTCAGGTTCAGAAACAAACAGCTCAGCACAGGGGTCAGGATCTATTGACATGTTAAGAAATGAAGAAGGTGCTTGTGATGTCTATGTACCGGATTTGCCGGTATGCATTTATTACATTTATGGTTTCTAGATTTGCAATACTTCTTTATGGTTAGTTTGAAATAAATGTGGGGCTATATATCAGTTCCAAAGGAAGTTGAAGGTTCATAATTCATACATGGAGTGGTCTGGTACTGCTTGGTTCTGCACTAAACAACTCAAGCACTACACTGCATTTTGCAAGACTGGAATTACCATAGCTGTAAGTGTTGGTTTTTTTCGTTTACATTCAGTTGAAGATTCATCTTTCTTTACTGATGTACTTTATTTAATTCTTTGATGTCCTGATTTTCATTACCTTTCTACTTTTAATGTAATAATCAGGTACATTCCTTTGTTTTTATCATGGCCGAGGCAGAAAACCACTATCTTGCATACTTGGAGGACATGTATGAAGACAAGAAGGGACAGAAGAAGTTGAAAGTGCGGTGGTTTCACTACAGCCAGGAAGTCAAGGATATAATACCTCAACTGAATCCACATCCCAGGGAAGTTTTCCGATCACATAATGTCCAAGTGATCAGTGCTTATTGTGTTACTGGTCTTGCAACAGTCTTAACTCCTAGGCATTATGAGAAATATGAAGCTGTTGTTCCACACACTTCTGTTTCAGATGTTTACATGTGCTGTAGGCAATTTAAGGAAAATAAGGTAAAGCCTTTTGCTCTTAATAAATTGAGTGGTTACTCTAGTCAACCACTACTTTCTTTGTTGGCTGGACCTTTAGTCCCCAAACAAAGAGAGGAGCAAGAAGAATTGACCTGCAATGATTATATGAGAGTGTGGGGCAAGAGACTTAGAAGTACTGATGGAGATGACGGGCTTGGATGCTGTTCGGGTCCCAGAGATTCAGTCCTTGAACACCAAATTGCTAACCACGAACCAACTTATCCAAAACTGAAAATACGGTTGTTGAGAAAGACACAAGGAGTTGAGTTTGTAGCACCCCAATCCCAGTTTCTTTTGCCTTTCAAGGTGGATGAGAAGATAGAGCTACTATGTCAAGATAGTGGAATTCGAGGGTGCTGGTTCAGGTGTAAGGTTTTGCAGGCATCTGCCAAATGTCTGAAAGTTCAGTATGATGACTTGCTGGATGTGGAGGGAGCTGGCAATCTGCAGGTGACTATATATCATCATTTACCAAACTCTTCAAGTTAGTAAAATAATGTAGGTGCATAAGAGATATATTGTAGAATGGATCTTGATTAGGCTGTGTGAAAGTATTAGAAACTAATTGATTATGTTCTCTTGTACATAACGTCAATTTTTACCATTTTATGTGCATCATTTGGTCGTTCAAATAAAAAGGCTCATTATTAGATATCCCATCTGTAAAACGCCTTTCTTATTCTTATAGCTTCTAACTCGAGAGAAATTAACTGTTAGCTTTCTTTGTATGTAGGAGTGGGTCCCGGTTGCTAAAATAGCGGCTGCTGATAGATTGGGCATGAGATGTTGGGGTCGTCACACAATCCGTCCAACACCTCCACAGCATAGTAATGACCATGATTTTGATGTTGGGGCAGCAGTTGATGCATGGTGGTGTGATGGGTGGTGGGAGGGTGTTATCTTGGGAGTAAGCATCTCTGGAGATAACAGCCTGCAAGTTTACCTCCCAGGTATACCTCTATTTAACTTATTCTGGTTATGCAATTTTGTGTTGATCTAGAGCGTTTTGACCTGATTCTTAATGATAAGTTATATGATGTGTATATTCCGTTATCTTATCAGGTGAAAGCAAGATCCTCACTGTCCAGAAGAAGGATGTTAGAGTTTCTAGAGACTGGGTTGATGACAAGTGGGTTGCTGTAAACACAAAGCCTGACATTCAATGTTTTCTTCCTGGGTATGTCAGTTCTAATATCACTCCTAGTGCATCTGAATTGGAGTGTGATAAAACTGCATCCCTGGAGCAAAACTTAACCAGAAGTTTCAAACTTGAAGCTATAGAAGAAGATGAAGCTATGGTTGCTGATGCCGTTGATAATATAACATTAGTTGGCCTGGGGAAGGATAACAAAATCATTCATGAAGATGAAATAGCCATACCCAGAGCTAGCAAGGATGATGGTAATGGTTCTGAAAGTGACAAGGGGATGGATGTAGCTACATTTCATCTTAATGTCGAAAGCACTGCTGGAGAAATGATGAAGAAGCCTTTGGAAGAAGAATTTAAGTCACTTAACCAGATATGTGAAGCCGCAAGAGCCTTGCATGTGATAACAGACGCTGAATACAGAGGAGAGAGCCGGGATCAAATTTTGGGGTCAAATTCAAGTCTCAGTACTGATTCCGTAGTTCTCTGTACATAAAGATAGAGAATGCAGTTATAGGCAAGCTCAGGAGCAAGTTTAGAAGTTTTCTCTCTTGAAAGTACATACGGTAAATGTTTCAGGCTAAAAAAGATCAAGATAGCGGAAGAAAGAAAAACATCATGTTTGAAGTTTCATGAGATAGCGTCGGAGTAGCTGAATTGACTCATTTAGTCTCTTTTTATTCTCTTACACCCATAGCTGATACCTCAGCAACCTCTCAGACGTTTTCATTGTGTCATATAGGATTTTATTTTGCAGTCTGGAATTTGGTTTAACTGTAAAGGTTTCCTGTTCTTTTTTCCTTGAAGAACTAAATGGAAATATCGGCTGCGTTTCTTCAGCTCAAAGCTGATTATTCTCATGGCTTCTGGTAAATTGGAAAGGAAGTGATCGTTGTAGCACGAAGATCAATGGACTCAGGCTGTAAGGAGTTAGCCAACACTGCAATGTTGTGAATAGATGTTGAGTGGAATGCATTATACCTTATAAATCAATGGAAGATGAACTCTTTCATTTTTATAAGAACTAAAAAGATACTAACTGGGCACTTTTGCATTTTAGTAATTGACATATGTGGATTAATGTTAATCCAAATCATGAAAATTTTGACAAATTCATTATCTTATATCAGAACTTCCGCAGCCTCCGCGTGTTGGTCCGAGATATCCTGTGAAGGAGTGGCAATCAACATTAAGTTGTGTTTTCTGCCAACCGTTGCTCCAAACTTCTTGGTCATATCTAAATTATCCGGCAACATTCCGTCCGGCAACGTCCAGTCAAAGTGGTATAGTAGTTGAGCAAGTGGAAGTGCCACGTTTGAGAACCCATACGTTACACCTAGACATATCCTCCTTCCTGCTCCAAATGGTATGAACTCAAAGTTTTGTCCTTTATTGTTCGTATGGTTGTTGTCTTCAGTAGCTAAAGACAGAACGGAACAGAAACTGGAGACAGTAGGATGTTTGGTTGTGGTAGACAGAACAGAA
>JANTNU010000163.1:32928-48107 GCA_024752395.1 Erythroxylum havanense | reverse complement strand
CCTTGGCCCGATCTGGCCGAACAATTTTGACCTGTGAGTCGGTCAATTTTTGCCAAAATTAACATTCTTAGTAAAACACTCTACCCTTGTACCATGCTGTGGAGTAAACAGTATACCTCGACCATGACATTCTTTTAAATATCGGAGTATCCTGTGAACAACCTCCATATGTTGTTGTTTAAGATTATGCATATAACAACTTAAAACATTCACTGTGAAGGTGATATTAGGGCGCGTATATGAGAGATAAATTAATACATTTTTGTCTAAGATTATGCATATAACAACTTACAACAATCACTCTGAAGGTGATATTAGGGCGCGCATGTGAGAGATAAATTAACTTACCCACCAACCTTTGTACTACCCCTTCTCCGCAACTGAGCTAGTGTTAGCAACCACCTTAACATTATGATTAATCGGGGTAGCAACAGGTTTACAACCCAACATGCTAACTTCTTTCAAAATATCAAAAACATATTTCCTCTAGGATAGAAAGACTCCATATGAAGACCTGGCTGCCTAAATTCCAAGGAAATAACGTAACTGGCCTAGGTCTATGTCTTCAAACTCTTGTGACAATTGTTTCTTCAACCTCTGAATCTCTACCTCATTGTCACCTGTTAACACTACTAGCTTACCTTCGTTGTTGATATAACCAGCCTTCGCAATAGAGTTTCAAAGCTTAAACAAGCAATGCAAGCTTTTGTTCAAACCCAAATCACAGGTCAAGTAAATGAGGAGGCCGAAACATCCATAGAGGAACACCAAGACATATCCAAGCTTGTGACTTTATTAGAGGAGACGTTAGAAGAAGCTAGCGCTTAGCCATTTATGCTCATTTTTGATAATTTGAGCTTGTTATTTATTATCTCTTATTTTAGGCCCAAAGACTTGTTTATGGGTTGTTCTTTTAGTTATAGCATGTGCTTTGTTTGTCTGGGTTATTTTGAGACTTATTTATTTTAATGTGTTTAGTCCATTCGTAAAAAGATTTGGATTAGATTATGTTTAATGGGCTAGATACTCCTAGATTTGTTAGGATTAGCCTAGTTTTTAATAAATGGACTTGCAAACCCATTCCTATTAGGGTTAGGACTTGGTCAAGGATATTTATACCCTATTATATCCTTGTAACCCTAGATTGGATGATTAATAAAATTTCAAAATTGAGTTCTTCAAGTGAGGCCTGAATATCTTCCTGGTTACTTTAAGAAATTGATTTGCATCAATAAGTAAGTACTTGCAATGTAAATTGATTCCTGATTTTTTTGGGATTGGGTCTCAAACTTATGATTTGAGATTTGATCTAGCATGTTCTTATAATAGAAAAATTAGGGTTTTGATTCAATAGGATTTAGGGGTTTCAAGAACCTTATTTTCTTGAGATTTTCGTATCATCTTAGTATCAGAGCTTTGGCTTAATTCTATTGAACTCATACGTATTTTTATTGTGTTTCCTTATTTGTTTCTTTAAAAAAAGTGAACAGTACCCGACCCGTGAACAGTACTCATATCGTGAACAGTATCTGACCTGTGAATAGTACCCATACCGTGAATAGTACTCATGAACAGCGCCGTTACTGTGAATAGTATTTGTGAACAGTACTTAAAAAATTGAACAATATCAAAAAAAGGAGTGAACAGTAGCGAAAAATGGTGAACAGTGCCCAAAAGTGAATAGTACCAAAAAAAGAGTGAACAGTAGAAAAAATATTGAAAAACACGTTGAGTTGCCTATTTTAAACCTTGGGCAGATTTGAAATTTGTTCTTTGAGCTCTCGGGTTTTTGTTGAGTTTTACAATGTATTGAGTGTCTGAGTTTTACAATGTATTGAGTGTCTTTCTTTGATTCTTAGTTTACTTTCTTGTTTGTACCTTTCATTGCTTCCATTACATTGAATTGGACAATCTTGCATTCATATTGTTCAATTAAAAACAAAAATCATTACATACACATCTTTTCCATTCGTGTATTAGCATACTATTTTATTTCTGTCCGTGCATTACTTTGGTTCTAGAATTGTTCTTATATTGTTTCTTGTTAGGATTTACTTGTTATTTTTCAATTAATTTGTGTTGCTTGCTGTTTGCTTAGTTTTGTTGAATTAATTTCCGAAAAGTAACTTTAAGGACATCACTTGAGTGGTAAAAGGCAATAGTGTGTGAGCTTATGTGAGGGAGTCATTGTCGTGACTTAAACATGAGGGGAGTGACATCATTTTGAGGGAAACACGTGAGGGAGTGTGTAAGGTTGTTTATTACTAACCTTGTTTTACAGATATATCATTTTATCTACAATGTCATAGGGAGGTAATAATAATAACAACCAAGGGAGAGATGCAAATATCGCTTTCACTTTGAAAGCCATGCAGCAACAATTTGAGAGGTTCAATCTAGCCTTAATTAAGATTAGGGGATAGATGAATGAGCTCAGACAAGGGAGACATGAGGAACCTCAGGGGAGGGGTGCAGGTGTACCCTAGCAGCAACCACCACCTTGGTATGAATCAAAGGAGGAAGAGTATGAGGTACATAGACCTAGGAGAGTTCAGAGAGTTGAGCTATTTAATAAGAGAGATGAAGACCTTAAATCCATCAAGATGCAGAACCCAGTCTTCAAGGGAAGGAATGATGTAGAGACTTACCTAGAGTGGGAAAGAAAGGTGGACTTAGTTTTTGAGTGCCAACATTTTTTTGAAGATAAATAGGTAAAGTTAGCTACTGTTGAATTTACAGATTATGCACTAATATGGTGGGATCAGTTGGTGACATCTAGGAGGAGAAATAGAGAGATGCTAATTACTACTTACGATGATATAAAGGCATGCATGAGGAAGCAGTTTGTGCCTTCTTACTATTATAGGGAGATGCATCAAAAACTTCAGAGACTCACTCAGGGATCTAAATCAGTGGAGGACTACCACAAGGAGATGGAGATAGCTATGATCTGAGCCAATATAGAGGAGGACCCAGAGGCAACCATGGCACGATTCTTGAGTGGTTTGAACAAGGACATAACTAATGTGGTAGAATTGCAACACTATGTGGAGATTGACGACATGGTGAACATGGCCATAAAGGTGGAAAAGCAAATGAAAGCTAGAGTGGCAGCAAGGAGTGGGGCAAATTTTAGCTAATCATAGAGTTCAAAATGGCCCAAGAGAGAAGAGAAGTCGAAAGATAAGGGACTGGACTTCAAGGAGTCAGCCAAAAGGCCGAATGTAGTTTGACCCTAAAGGTACACCTAACACCCAAGCTTTTTCTAGTAAGCATTCTAGCATTAAATGTTTTAAGTGTTTGGGATCTGGTTATATTGCTTCACAATGCCCAAATAGAAAGGTTATATTTTTGAGAGACGATGAGGGAATTGAGTCCCAGGAGAGTGATAGGGAAGAAATGCCTAAGCTTGAGGATTACAGTGATGTGGAGGTAGAGGAACCTGTTAAAGCCAAAGCCTTTGTGGTTAGGCGTGCTCTCAATGTGCAGGAGAAGGTAGAAATGGATAAGCAGAGGAAAAACATCTTCCATACATGTTGCTTAGTCAATGGTAAGATGTGTAGTATGATAATTGATGGAGGGAGCTATATAAATGTCGTTAGTACAATTTTGGTGGAGAAGTTGGGGTTGCCTATTATTAAACATCCTAGCCCATATAAGCTACAATGGCTTAATAAATGTGGAGAAGTAAGGGTACACAAGCAAGCGAAGGCTGCATTCTCCATTGGAAGGTATTGAGATGAGGTTTTGTGTGATGAAGTGCCAACACAGGCGGGTCACATATTGTAAGGGAGGCCTTGGCAATATGATAGGCGTGTAATCCATAATGACTACAAGAATAGGTACTCATTCAAGATGAGAGATCAATCCTTCATTTTGGTGCCTCTAAAATCAAGGGAGGTTCATGAGGATCAAATGAGGCTTACAAAAGCCGTGGAAGAACAAAAATAAAAGGAGGCCGAGAGTTTGAAAAAAAGAAAAGGAAAAGAAGCCATTCAAAAAAATAAAAATAAAGGCTCAATTGAGAAAGATTGCCCTTGTGAGGAAAAAAATAGAGGAAAGTGCAATAGAAAAAGGAGAGTTGAGTGAAAAGATGAGTGAAAGAAAAAATAGTACCTTCTTTACAAAATCAAGAGATTTGAGAGAAGTGTTATATACACCTAAGCCTTTAATTTTGCTCAAATATAGAGAAATTCTTTATAATGAGGCTAACCTTGACTTTTCTTTACCTAGTGTTATTAAATCTATTTTGCAAGAATACTCAGATGTCTTTCTAGATGAGATGCCTAAGGGACTTCCACCATTGAGAGGTATTGAACACTAAATAGATGTTATACCAGGAGCACAAATTCCAAACCACCTCACTTATAGGAGTAATCCTGAGGAGACAAAGGAGCTTCAAAACCAAGTGGAGGAACTTTTAGAGAGGGGACACATGAGAGAAACCGTAAGCCCATGCATAGTTCCAGTGTTATTAGTGCCAAAGAAAGATGAGACATGGCGCATATGTGTGGATTACAAGGCAGTGAATAAGATAACGGTAAAGTATTGCCACCCAATTCCTAGATTTGATGATTTTCTTGATGAATTACATGGTGCTTGTTTCTTTACAAAGATTGACCTTGTGAGTGGCTATCATCAAATTAGGATAAAAGTAGGAGATGAACAGAAAACACCTTTAAAACCAAATATGATTTATATGAATGGTTGGTCATGCCTTTTGGTTTGACAAATACACCTAGCACTTTCATAAGATTGATGAACCGTATTTTGTGTGAATTTATTGGCAAGTTTGTGGTTGTATATTTTGATAGCCTTGATGAGCATGTTTTACATCTTAAATCTGTACTAGAGGCACTTAGGTGTGAAAAGCTTTATGCTAAACTTAAAAAGTGCTCTTTTTGTATAGATAAAGTTGTATTTCTTGACTTTGTTATTTTTGCCCATGGTGTTCATGTTGATGAGGAGAAAGTTAAGGTTATCAAAGATTGGCCTACTCCTAAGTCTGTTGGTGATATGCAGAGTTTTCATGGTTTAGCTAGTTTTTATAGGTGATTGGTGAAAGATTTTAGCACTATTATTGTGCCATTAACTGAAATCATTAAAAAGAATGTTAGTTTTAAATAGAATGAGGCACAAGAACTTGCGTTTAATGCTTTAAAAGATAAGTTGTGTTCTATGCCTATTTTCAGTTTACTTAATTTCAATGAAGCTTTTGAGATTGAATGTGACGCCTCTGGGATAGATATTGATGCTGTTTTGATGTAGGGTAGGTGTCCCATTGCATACTTCAGTGAGAAGCTTCATGGGTCACAACTGAATTATTTCACTTATGACAAGGAACTATATGCCTTAGTGAGAGCATTGGAAGCTTGGCAACACTATATATGGCCAAAGGAGTTTGTGGTTCATTCTGACCATAAATCACTCAAGCATCTGAAGGGCTAAGGTAAGTTAAACAAGAGACATGTGCAATATCTAGAGTTCATTAAAACTTTTCCATATGTGATCAAGTAGAAGCAAGGTAAGGAAAATATAGTGGCTGGTGCACTATCAAGAAGGTACACTCTAACCAATACTTTGAGTTCTAAAATGCTTAGATTTGAGTTTATTAAAGATTTATATTTTTCAGATTATGATTTTGGGAATGTTTATGGTGCATGTGAGCATGCTACATTTCAAAAGTTTTATAGGCATAATGGGTACTTATTTAGGGAGAATAAGCTTTGTGTGCCTATTTGCTCTATATGTGAAATACTTGTGCATGAATCACATTGTGGAGGATTGATGGGTCACTTTGGGGTGCAAAAGACATATGAGATACTTTGTGAACATTTTTACTGGCCTAACATGAAAAAAGTTGTTGAAAAAATCTGTTCTAGGTGTGTTGCATGTAGACAAGTGAAATCAAAGACCTATCCACATGGTTTATATACTCCTTTGCCTATGCCTAAGCATCCTTGGACTGACATATCTATAGACTTTGTATTAGGGCTGCTTAGGACAAAAATTGGTAGGGATAACATATTTGTGGTTGTTGATAGGTTTAGCAAAATGGCACACATTATTGCATGTCATAAAACTAATGATACCACTTATATTGCTGATTTGTTCTTTAGAGATGTTGTGCGTTTACATGGTGCTCCAAAAACCATTGTTTCAGACCAAGATGTAAAGTTCTTGTGTCACTTTTGGCGTGTTCTTTGGGAAAAGTTAGGAACTAAGCTTTTGTTTTCTACTACTTGTCATCCTTAAATAGATGGCCAAACTGAAGTGGTCAATAGAACTTTAGGATCTCTTTTGCGTGTTGTTACAGGAAAAAAATCTTAAAACTTGGGAACAATGTTTGCCATTAGTTGAATTTGCCTATAATAGGAGCATTCACTCTATTACTAGTTATTCACCGTTTGAGATAGTTTATAGATTTAACCCTTTAACGCCTTTAGATTTATGTCCTTTACCATTACATAAGTTATCTAATAGGGATGGACAACACAAGGCTGAATTGGTAAAGAGCATTCATGAGAAAGCAAGGCAACAAATAGAGAAGTGGAATGAAGCAAATGCGTACAGGGCTAATCAAGGGCGCAAGTTATTGAGGTTTGAGCCTGGAGATTGGGTTTGGGTGCATTTCAGGAAGGAGAGGTTTCCTAAGCAAAGGAAATCCAAGTTGGATCTTAGAGGTGATGGGCCATTCCAAGTGCTTGAGAGAATTAATGATAATACCTACATGATTGATTTGTCAGGTAAGTATCAAGTGTCTGCTACTTTTAATGTTGTTGATCTCTCTCCCTTTACTAATGTCCGGTCTGATTCGAGTATAAATCCTTTTGAGGAAGGAGGGGATGATACAACCAACCTTCGCAATGGAGTTCTAAGCCTTACATATCAACCTGACAAGCTACACATGCCAAGTGGTCCAATTACAACACAACAAGTTTCAAGGCTTAAACAAGCAATGCAAGCTTTTGTTCAAGCCCAAATCATAGTTCAAGTAAATGAGGAGGCCGAAACATCCATAGAGGAATACCAAGACATACCCAAGCTTGTGACTTTATTAGAGGAGGCGTTAGAAGAAGCTAGCGCTTAGCCATTTATGCTCATTTTTTATAATTTGAGCTTGTTATTTATTATCTCTTATTTTAGGCCCAATGACTTATCTATGGGCTATTTTTTTAGTTAGTAGCATATGTTTTGTTTGTCTGGATTATTTTGAGATTTATTTATTTTAATGTGTTTAGCCGATTCGTAAACGGACTTGGATCAGATTATGTTCAATGGGTTAGATACTCCTAGATTTGTTAGGATTAACCTAGTTTTCATTAATTGGGCTTGCAAACCCATTCCTATTAGGGTTAGGACTTGTTCAAGGGTATTTATACCCTATTATATCCTTGTAACCCTAGATTGGATGATTAATAAAATTTTGGAATTGAGTTCTTAAAGTGAGGTGTGAATATCTTGATGGTTACTTCAAGAAATTGATGTGCATTAATAAGTAAGTACTTGCAACGTAAATTGATTCCTGATTTCTTTGGGATTGGGTGTCAAACTTATGATTTGGGATTTGATCTAGGAAGTTCTTAAAATAAAAAGATTAGGGTTTTGATTCAATAGGATTTAGGGGTTTCAAGAACCTTGTTTTCTTAAGGTTTCTGTATCAGTTGTGTCTGTAAAATAGGGTATGATTAGCATAACATTGTCGATAGCCTATTTGCTTGACAGCAACATTAAATTGAGCAAACCAAGCCTCGAGTTGACTGTTTCAATTTGTAAAGCAATCATTTAAACCGCACAACTTTCCACTTGTAGTAACACTCTTAAAAAATAGAGGTATATGTATGTACACTTGCTCTTGCAAATTACCATGTAAGAACAGCTTCTTCACATCAAGCTAGTAAAGTGGCCAATTTCAATTTGCAGCACATGATAGGAAGACTCAAACTGAATTCATCTTTGCCACTGGAGCAAACGTTTTCTCATAATCCACACTGAAAACAAAAGGTTTACTTTGATGAAGAAATATTTTATTTCTTCATGTCCTTTGATATGTACAGAAGGGATAGTTATACTGATACTAGGGGCTGCTATTTGCTGCTTTATTTGAGAATCTATACAGAATTGATAGCTAGAACAATTTTGTTACAGTGGAACATTCTAGGACTATATACAAGAAGATAAGAAATAAAATTAAGGCGGTCTTGTTTGGTCCAGATCTGTGCATATGTGGAGTTATTGTTTGGTCACGGGTCATCCCACTTCCATCTTTTATCACCATGGGTCCATCATTTTATCACCATGGGTCTTGGGTCATACCCAACCGTCTTATCACTCCCCCTCAAGTTGGAGCTACGGAGAGACGTACAGATCTACACTTGAAAAGTAAGGCTTTGAATACGAGTGCGATGAGTGGCTTTGTGAATAGATCTGTGAGTTGATGTTGGCTTCATACATATTGGAGATTTAGAAGACCCGAGTTTGGCACATCGCTCACAATATAGAGCTCAATCTCCAAATGTTTGTTTCTTTCGTGGAAGATGGGGGTTCTTCAAGATGTAGATCGCTGCCTGATTATCACAGTATAAAGATATGACTCCTTTTCTTTTTTGCCTATGTGTGGATCTGCTGACAGTGGTTTATTTTTTTTGTTTTCCATGATATAGGAGATTTTTTGAGAAATATACAAAACCTAGTCAAGGACCATCAACTGAAAGAACAACTCGTCCAGTCTGCGTCGGAGTAGGCAGTGAGTTGTAGACTTGATTATGAGGGGTAGAGAAAACCTTGATGCCGTGTTCCTTTGAGATACTTGAGGACGTGTTTTACGACTTTCCAGTTTGGCTCTCTTGGTGACTTCATGAATTGACTCAGTTGTTGCGTGATGTAGGTAAGGTCGGGTCTGATGAAACTCAAATATTGAAGTTGACCCACAATTCTTCTGTAGAATTTGGGATCGATGAGAAGCTTGCCCTCATTAGTGGTAAGTTTCCTTCTTGAATTGGTTATTTCTACCCCTAGGAAGAACTTAGCATACCCTAGGTCCTTGACGGTGAATTCTCTGTGTAGGGCGTCCTTGATATGATTTTAGTGTTCCTCTTTGGCACCAGTAATAAGGATGTCCTTGATGGTGAATTCTCTATGTAGGGCATCCTTGATATGGTTTAAGTGTTCCTCCTTGACACCAGTAATAAGGATGTCATCTATATAGATGAGGATGGCAGTAAAGTTGTCATGTTGTCCCTTAGTGTAGAGGCAATGGTCTGCCTCAGCTTTGTTGAAGCCTAAACCATTTAATTTTGTGGTCAACTCTCTGTGCCACTGCCTTCCTGTTTGTTTGAGTCCATAGATGGACTTCATCAGTCTGCAAACTTCTCCCGCCTTAGCTTTTGCATAACCTAGTGGTGGTAGCATATAAATTTCTTCCTCCAAGTGGCCATAGAGATAGGCATCGTTAATATCACATTGCAGTATAGGCCACTTTCTAATTGTAGTTATAGCTAGGAATGTCCTAATTGTCACAATCCTACCTACGGGGGAGAACACCTCTGAGTAGTCTACTCCTTTCCTTTTATTGAATCCCTTCGCTACCAACCTTGATTTTGGCTTATCAACAGTGCCATCTAGGTTGTGCTTCACTTTGTACACCCACTTTGATGCTATAGCCCTCTTCCCCTTAGATAATTTTGTCAATACTCAGATCTAGTTTGCTTCTAATGCAGCTAGTTGTTCATTCATGGAATTTACCCAACCCATCTTGCTATCTCATAAGATAGAGTTTCGAAAGTAGTGCATACATTACCTATAAATTCCTTATACCTTGGTGTATGCATGATTTGGAAGGCTAACTCAGTCTCCTTCTATCCCTGCAGGACCACAAACTTGTAAAGTGATATTAGCAGAATCAGGAACAGAAGTGGAGTGAAGAGCAGAGGCTTGGTGGACATAATCATCAAGGTATCTTGGTGTGGTATGGGTTTTTTGACTTCTTCTTATATTGTGATTTATGGTAGTCTCTAGATTGGTGGTAGGGTTATGTTGAGGTAGTGTTTCTTTGGTTCTTGGTATGGTTTCTATATGGTGTGTTTGATGAGCTTGGTATGTCACTTAATCTGCCTGAACCATCATCAGTGGTGTTGTAAGGGAAAAGTGGTACTTGTTCTAGTTTTGGGTTAGTCTGTGGGTTGGCAAAGGGAAAGTTGTTTTCATGAAAGGTTACATCTCTTGAACTGAAGATAGTATTTGTGCTAATTTCCATGACTTTGTAGGCTTTATAGTCTAGCATGTATCCAAGGACAATGCATTTTAAGGCTCTAAGGTCTAATTTCATTTTGTTAGGTGTTCTATCAAGGGCAAAACTTAAACACCTGAAAACTTTTAAGTGTTTATAAGTTAGTTTTCGGTTATGTAACCTCTCATAGGGTGTTTTCCACTGCAGGACTTTTGTTGGGATTCTATTAAGGAGGTAAGTGGCAGTGAGGAGGGCTTCCCCCTAATATTGTTTAGGTAAGCTTGCTCTGAATAATAGGGCTCTGGTTATCTTCAATAGATGTTTGTGTTTTATCTCTGCTACCCTGTTTTGTTGTAGGGTATATGGGCAACTTTTATGATGTAATATTCCTATGTCTGCAAAGAACTTTCTACATTCATTGTTTATGAACTCTCTCCCATTTTCTGTTTGTATCTTTAATATTTTTATGTCGTATTGTTTTTCAATGGTTTTGATGAACTGGGCTATTGTGGGATATGTGCTATCTTTGTGTTTAAGTAAGAAGGTCCAGGTGGCTCTAGAGAAGTCATCCACGATGGTTAGGAAAAATTACGCTCCATCTAAAGTGGGCATTCTATAGGGTCCCCATAGGTTTAAAAGTAGGAGTTCAAAAGGGTTGATGGTTCAGATTTCATGTTTAAGGTAGGGTTTCCTGTGTTGTTTTGCCATAGGACAAATTTGACAATCAGAAGAGAGATTATTTGAAAACTTGATCTCATTGATGTGTTTCAATTTTCTTTGAAAACATGCCCCAATCTATCAAAAGAAATAGAAGCATTAAGAGCAACATTCCTAGTTCTATAGAAGTCTAGAGAAAGATCTTCCAAGGTCTCTGAGGGAAATAGGTTTTCGGTAGTCAACTCATACAATCCACTTCTAGCCTCGATAATAGCCATAACACCATTAGCCCGTAGGTCTTAAAAAAATAGCTTGTTTCATACAAAAATTGCAGCAAAGTCATTCTATGTAGTGAGTTTATTTACAGATAATAGGTTCTTGAAAAATTTTGGAATATGCATAATCCCATTAAGAGTGATCTTGTCACCAATGCTAGTCTGACATATGTGCTTTACTTGTTGTTTGGTGCCATCTGGTAGTGTAATTGGTTCGTATATGTTGTTTATCTCATGTTTATGGCAATAGTCTAGGTTTGTGACCATGTGTGACGATGCTTCCGAATCAACCAACCATATGCAATCATTATCTGCATTATGAACATGAGTGTGGTTTGTGTTGTTACCTGCAAAGTTTATCAGTCAGCCTAATTTTACCTCTCTAGTAGCCTTTCCTTTGATTGCTTTAGATATTTCCTCTTATATGAAGATGGCTATGTCTTATGGGATCTATCCAACCTTCTCAGTGCACTCATTAGTTTCTTGTTTTGTATCCACAGGTGTGTCATTGATTATGGCTAGGTTAGCTTTATTTTTTTGCCCTATCGGTTCCTTGTACCAGTTGGGCACCCCATGTATCTTGAAGCATGTCTTTATAGTATGTCCTGTCTTCTCACATTTTTCACAGTATTTATCTTCCTTTTTAGTGAATGGTTTTCTCCCACTGTTGTTGTTATTTCTGCTTCCTCGTTTGAAACTTGGGTTGGATTGTCGAATCATCATAGATACATTCAAGTTTCTTTCGTTGTTAGCATTTACCGTCCATTGTCTCTCCACTGTTTGCATTATGACAAATGCTCTATTCACCATGGGCAAAGGCTCCATCAACATAACCTGGTTTACTACATGCTCATATTCTTCATTTAGACCCATCAAGAATTGTACTAATCCGTGTGTGTTTTCTTTAGATATAATTGCTTTGGCAACATCACAAGTGCATGTAGGTATTGGATCTAGGCTAGCTAGATCATCCTTAAACTTCTTTAACTTTGTGTAATATACAGAAATGGTAAGATTACCTTATTTGAAAAGGTTGATTTCCCTTTCTATTTGGTACAATAATGGTCCATTAGCTTCTCCGAACCTCTCTCTCAGTTCCTTCCAAAGTTCCCTAGCAGTGGAGACTGACAGAAAGGCGTCATTGAGCTCCTTGGTTATGGAGTTAAGAATCCAGGACTTAACTATGAAGTCTGCCCTCCTCCATCTGTTAGGCAATGCCATATCTTCCATTGGTAGCAAATACGTTCCATCTACGAAGGAGAGTTTGTCTTTGGCACATAGAGCTATCGTCATTAATTTGCTCCAGGTTCGGTAGTTGTTACCACTAGAGAGAATGGTAACTAGGATAGCACCTGCGTTTTCAGTATTTGTTATGGAGTATTTTTCTAGGTTTGGATTATTGGCATCACTCTCAATTGTATTTGACATTTTTAGCAAATGGGTGGCATAGCTTGAATCAGACCTTAGTCTTTGATACCATGAAAAACAAAAGGTTTACTTTGATGAAGAAATATTTTATTTCGTCATGTCCTTTGATATGTACAGAAGGGAGATTTATGCTGATAATAGGGGCTGCTATTTGCTACTTTATTTCAGAATCTGTAACATAATTGACAACAGTGGAACATTCTAGGACTATATACAAGAAGATAAGAAATAAAATTGAGGGGTTCCTATTTGGTCCAGATTTTTGCATGTGTGGAGTTATTGTTTTGTCACGGGTCAGCCCACTTCCATCTTTTATCACCATGGGTCCATCATTTTATCACCGTGGGTTATGGGTCATACCCAGCCCTCTTATCACATACCATCGGCTTGGGTAAAACCCTTTTCCTACTAGTCACGCTACGCCTTATATTGATCCACGATTCCTTCTGGAGACACATTTACAACTAACTAGGCTTTTACCAGGTGGAGAGGACACCAACTCTCGTAACTGATTTTTTTCCAACGCCCTCATCTCCTCAATCATGGCTTCCCTCCCTACAAAACTTTGATAAATAAGAGACAAGGAGCTATATAAAACAATGTCAGCAATATCATAACAGTACCAAGAAAGGTGACGAACACCTTAACATTGTCCCTTCTGTAGAGCAATCAGAAGGTCCAAGTCAGAATTATCAGAACTAAAAGGAATATAAGAGACAAGAGGGAGCGATACTGTCGTGATAGGTAGAGGTGGAGGTGGGCTGAGACTTTGAGCATTCTCCCAAGACCCCGACTGACCAATGGTAAATTATGGAATAGACTGTATTAAATCCTAGTGTAGCTGCTCACTCTCCTCTGCACCAATAAAAAAAATCCTCCCCCTCTTCCTGATGCCCCTTCCTACATTCTTTTATGGACCTAGATGCTCCATCCGGACATCTTTCACCATTACCAAATGACAGGGAGGTGCCTAATGATGGTGGATCTGCCATCTTCAACTGTGGGCATCTAGGTCCACAAAAGAAAGTGTATTGGCTATTTCTCCTTTATAACCCTATTTTAGAGGATTATCAAAGGCTTCATCTTCCCGAAAAGTCACATCCATGGAAACAAGGGATCAATGCTTTTAAGGGTAATAACATCTATACCCATCTGGATGCCTGAATAGCTTACAAACACACACTTTAGAGATCAAGGATCCAATTTACTCACCATGGGACAATGATCACGCACAAAACAGGTACATCCAAACACCTTAAAGAGGGACGATGAACTGAGTCTTGCCCCTAAGCAACTCCAAGAGTGACTTGTATGAGAGAGTGTGAAGGGACATTCTATTGATTCCATATGCAGTTATAAGAACCACTTCTCCCCATAAAAATTTGGGACCTTCATCGTAAAGAACAAAGATCGTGTTATCTCTAAAAGGTGGTGATTCTTACACTCCACGACTTCATTTTATGCAGGTGTATCAACACATGTGGTTTGATGAATTAAGCCATGTTTAGTCTAAGTAACAAGAGAAGTCCTTTCAGGTGTACTCTATTCCGTTATCTGACCGAAGAACTTTGATTGTAACCCCAAACTGAGTTTTCACCATCCTATGAAACTTCCTGGAACAATTAACAACCTCGTCCTTCCTATGTAAGAGATAGTCCGAAGTACGTCTACTGAAACAATCAATAAATGTAACAAACCATTCAAAATCACTAATTGCAACTATTTTACTTAGAACCCAAACTTCTGAATGAACCACACCAAACTGATCACACTTTTATTTCCAATTTTTGGATGGTAATTCCAAGTATGTTTAGCAAACTCACATTCATCATAAATTAGTTGCTTTTATTACAAACTTGAGCAAAATCAGGAAACAGCCTATACAAACCTTGAAATCAAATATGACCTAACCTATGATGCTCAAATAAAAGACTCTTACCATCCTTTTCCAGTTCTCAACATCATCACCTCCTATTCCCATATGGTTCCTCCTTCTTTGTCCAGATAGTATGGCCCATTATGCTCTTTACTAGTCCTAATCGTTGCTCTAGCGTTCAGCTTCTTAAAACAAACAATGAGTTGGCCAAAACATCGCACAACAATTTAGATCCTTGGTTAGAGTACTGACAGATAATAAATTAATAGGAAAAGATGGGGAAACGAAGGACATTGTATAATTTTAAAATTATTGTACAGTGAATAGTTCCTTTTCTTTAACAGGGGTATGTGAATCGTTCGCTATATGAACCAACTCAAAATGAGTATAAGGATAGTAAATAGAAAAAACTATAGACTCTCCAGTCACATGTTTCGAGGCTCCAGTGTTGACACACCAAGGAGCTGAATGGACATGGGCAACATTATAAGCAATACCTGATTGAGCAAGGGTAGAAAAATTAAAGGGTTGATTAGCCAAACCGATAGCGGTACTTTCATGTATTATGGCTCAGTATTCACTCATAGTTGTTTCAAAGTCTTACCATCATCTGGAGAAAATAAATCTGATGTAGCCTGATGTTACGGAAATAACCCCAGATCCAATCCCGGTTTAATATAATAGCCCAAATAGATAATAACGAAAATAAATAAAG
>JANTNU010000162.1:62963-73139 GCA_024752395.1 Erythroxylum havanense | reverse complement strand
CTAAAATTATATAATAATTAATATATTGTGCTTTGTATATTATTTAATATATTTTAAATAATATTTATAAGCATAATAAATTTTATTACAAAATAAAATTTAGTTAAAATTAAAAATACTTTTTATTTTTATGTTGTCAAACTGTCTAGTGTATGAAGCTCTTTCAAAAAAGTTATTTTTTAAATAGCAACCAAATAATTAACTGATTTTTTAGATAAAACTCATTAAAAAAATCTACTAATAAAAATTCTAATGATAAAAGTCTATTCAAACAGACAATTAATCTAATTTTAAAATAAAAGTTTTCTAACGCCTCATAATTCTGTTATTTTTGTTATTGGACTTCTTTTAAAACTTCGGCCTTAAGGGTCTTTTAGAACCCAAGAGAAAACCGAAATTAAGCCTACGATGGTATATGTATAGGACTGAAAATTGCATTTGGGTGGGTCAGGCTAAGCCGGTCCAGCTCGGCACATGGTCGACTATCCAAGTCCAACTTAACAGGCGTCAAACCAAGTCTCGAGCCTGATTTTTAAAAAATCAATCATCGGATAAGTTTTGGGCTAAGTTCAGCTTAGGTTGCCCAGGCTCGAGGCCGATACCTATAACAAGAAAGATGTTTTTGAATTTTCTTAATTTTTAAAGAATATGTGAACATCACATTAGTAAGCTTATTGGTTAGATAAGATGAAGCAATATTCTCTGTCTAATATTATCTTGTCTTATTCTGTCTCATGAAATTTTAGTCATTCATTTTGCGAGATTCACGTGGGATTCATGTGAAACTTACGTGAAACTTACATAAATAAATGATTAAGATTTATTGAATACAGTAAGACATCAGGACAGAAAATCTGAACAATAAGACAACCACAAATCAAATCAAGGCAGACTTCTATCTATCATCCTTGTACATTGTGTGCTATCTTCTTCTATACACCGAGGTTGTTCTTCCCTCCCATTGATAAACTCAGTATATACTCGAGCTCATTAACAACTAACTTCATTGAAGGCCTATTTTCTCTCCTTTCCTCTACACATCTCAATCCCAGATACGCCATTGCCACCATGCTCTCAAGCTCAAAGCTCATGGCGTTCTCTTTCAGTATTGGGTCTATCACTTCCATGACTCTCTCTTCATGCACCATCCTCAGTACATAAACAGCCAAGTTCACGTCATCTTCCATTCTGTTGAAGTCGATTGCTCTTTGAGAGGTCAAGAGCTCAAGCAAGACAACCCCGAAACTATAAACATCGCTCTTATCTGTTAGTTGATATTTTCTGTAGTACTCTGGATCTAAGTACCCAAGAGTTCCTTGCGCACAGGTTGTGATGTGACTCAACTCATCGTAAGCTAATCTGGAGAGTCCAAAATCTGAAACTTTAGCGTTCAACTTGTCATCAAGAAGTATGTTGCTTGACTTCACGTCCCTGTGGTATATTGGCGGAAGAGCCAAAAAATGGAGGTAAGCGAGACCCTGAGCTGTGTCAAGAGCAATTCTGAGGCGGCGAATCCATGAAAGCTGAGCCCTTTCTCCACGTCCTCGCCGACTTTGTAAGTGGTCGTGAAGTGCACCATTTGGAATGTACTCGTAAACCATAATTGGCTGGTCGAGATCAACACAACAACCAAGCAAGCTAACCAGGTTTCGATGATTGACCTGACATAGAATTCGCACCTCATTGATTACCTGGTCAGTCCCTTTAACGTTACCAAGCTTCGCGCACTTCACAGCTACAATGGTGCCATCTTCAAGAATACCCTTGTAAACCTCACCGTAGCCGCCGGTGCCTAGCAAGCGGTCTTTGGAGAAGTTGTTGGTGGCTTTCCGTATGTCCCTACCGGAAAATATTTTGGCGGCTCTGCTGCCACCAACATTCAGGATGTTATGTCGCTCTCTTCTCAGGCGATCTTGCGAGTTGCGTTTATGTCTTCTGTATATCGCAATGCTACTGACAATACCCGCCAAAAATGCTACACCTAAGAAGGACATTAAACCTGGAAATGAAGTTTTGGATGCTGTCCGAGTAAGAAGACGCCATTTCCGACATTTATAAAGTTTTAACGTACCAGCTTTTAGTGCTGCCTTCTCAACGAAATTCCAATGATTCTTACCCGCATAATCTGCACAAAACTTCAGTTGATTTAAATACGGAATTGTGCAATCTGACAAAAGTTAAATATCATTCACACTATGACTTACTCTGATCACAAACTCCTTGAAATGGATTCCACCAGGAGCCTTCTTTACAAAAGCACCTCTTGGTCCCAACGTCATTCGGGTCGGGTCTACATGTTGATTTCTGATCGCAATCCGCCCGACACCCGCACATGGGTTCCTTAGGTAGTTCCCACTGAATCTCCACACCAGGGCTTGGCCACTTCTCCACAGGCAAGTTAGGGTTTAAGTCCACGAAACTCACATAGGCTCTGCAACCAATATCACGAACCTCGATCATATGCTCCGTCGTGGAGCTACCCGCCTTGAAAGTGCAACAAACGGATGTCTCACAGCACGGTGGAGATAGCCTTGCTTCGACGTAGGCGTGGCACAAGCTGTTCAACGTGCAGTTTAACGGTGATAAGAGCACCATCTCGGAACAGTTAAGAAGCATGACGGTGTTCGAACCTGTTATGTTAAAAGGAAGGTTGTGGTTTAACTGTAATCCATGTTGGATGTAGTCTGTTGTTACGCATGTGTTGGAGGATAGACTCGCGGGTTGGATCACCAGCCGTTGGTTTGTGGGGTTGATGGAGATTATCGGGTAGGAGTTGGTTTCTGTGTCAAAGACGAGTGAGCCTGAGTTGCACCGTATCTTGTAAGACTGGTCGCCGCAGTTTGGTCCGGTGCTTAGTGGGTATGGAACGGCAGTGGGTCCACAGTTGGGGCATTGATAAGCTGAGAAGACGGAGGTCGCCGAGGACAACAGGATCGCCGCCGTTAAGAGTGAAGGGAGCGGTGGCGGTGTTGGCATCGGACAGAACAGTTAGTGTCTTTTGGTCGTTATTATTACAAAATCAGATTCTTATGATATCTTTTGGGTACGCTTTGACGTACTTACCAACTAATTTCCTTGATTTGACTTGAAAATTAGGATTCTACCTTAAAAGGGTTATGCCTTATGATCGACTATAAATAAGCTCCTTTTGTGTTTCTTTTTCTTATTTTATTTAAATGTATTTCATAAATTAATATGATTAATTGTATAATATGAAACAGCTATTTAACGAATATAATCAAATATCTAAAGAAATAAATTTAAAGATTTTATTATATATTATGTTGTTGGAATTTTTGCAAAAATATTAAATTCTTTCGTTAAATACAAATATTGGGTATAGCAATAAAAAACGTAATGCATCTATTGGTCATAAATTATAATTACCAGTCAAACAAATTGTTTAACTGAATTTAGTAAATTATTTATTAAGAAAATTAGTTATTTCATAAACTATTTTACATATATAACTATATAAATATATATTCATATATGCAGTTCATATACTAGTATATCCCATACGTTGAAAGATACAACTTTGGTCAAACGTATACGTCAACCTTATTTAAAGGGCTCTTGCTTTATTGGATTGTTCTTCGAATCTGGACAAACATTGCTTATGGAAATAACTAGTTCGATTTCTGTACACTAAATCCTAAGAGTTCGATAGAGCTATTACAAGGCTCCCAAACAACAATGTGAAGGAACATGTCACTTTCTTACATAATGAGACAAATATACAAGACAACCTAAGTCATGGTCTACATCTAAAAATCAATAAGTCACTTCTAGTCTTCCCGTGTAACATATGGAACTAAGCTACAGTGAGCCTGCGTAAGGAAAAAGAAAAAAAAAGATTTAAAAACAAAGCTTTGTGTATGCTAACCATTGTATTTATAATTTACCTACAAGGTTGTGGGAAAAGAGGGAGGGGAGGGTTCAATATGCATTAGCCTCTGGAACTTCAAAAACTAACAAAACTGAGCCGAGGCTTGGATAAGTCAGATATGCTCAAACAGGTGATTCAGCCAGAAGTAGGGTGTGCCACCATCCACATGCCACATTTTTTGCAACACAACCTTCCATCGTAACTTGAGACGGAATGTTACGATCGATCACGTCGCCGAGACCAAGCTGTTTCAGAAATCGACATGTTAGAAATAATGCATGTTCATTTGCATGTATTTGCATTAATTTTCCTGATTCACAGGAGCATCATAGAAGTATCTGCATTCAAAATAAAACTTCGTATCTAGTAATAGTTCCAACGCAGAAAGGAAAACCATTGCACCGTCAATATTGATGCATGAGGTTTCCATGCCTAGTTTTAATCAGTATTTACCTGGCCATATTTGTTCCATCCCCAGCAGAAGACCTTCCCCTCCTCTTCAAAAAATAGAAGCATATTGTAAGTATTAAGTCCAATATAAGACTGTGAGCTAGATGCAGAAAAACCATAAAGAGCACCAAAAGTCTTAAAAAAAGCATTCTAGGACCAGCTAGACCATGATTTTAACATGATTAAAGGTGTACTAATTACAGACAGGTTTTCCATTAACTACCAGTTAATCCCAAAACCTAATCATTATATTCAGTTCAGGTTGAAGAACTATGGTAATTCAATGTCCCAAGCACATCCTGTTAATTGTTTCTTAGTTTTTGCCCACATCTTAAAATGGGGTTACCAGCGACATGGAGGAAGGAGATTCAAGTGGATGGGGACTTGGACAATGTCATATAATGTTCAGCAGTTGCAAAATCTGCACTATCTATATCAGCAATAAAGGATGCATATGCAGCCCATAAATTCACATACCTGTTACTACAGCACTGTGTCGAGCTCCACATGAAACAGTTTTTGCATGCATATGTTCCAAACTTGGAGCATCCAAGAGCCTAGGGATAGTCTGGTTTATAATTCAATGAAAATGGAAGTTAATAGCATAAAAAGCGTTACTCTGGGCAAAACATTAAATAATATAAAAAAAAGAAATAACACGACAATAAACTGCTGGAACAGAGAAAGATAAGAAGGCAGGAAGGAGTAACATCATGAAAGTAGTGTTAAATAAGTTCCATACCTCAGCCTGATCACTTCCTGTTCCCAACTGCCCAAACTGATTTCCACCAAATGCATAGACATCACCATCGGCAGAAATGCAGACAGTATGCCAAAGCCCTGCGGCAACACCCTCTATTCTAATGCCCAATAAGGAAGACACACAAGTTGGGCTCAACTCATCATCTGTACTTCCTTGCCCACACTAGAGAAAACAATGAAATGATTAAATTGTAGGAACGAAATTTCACCAACTAAAGAAAGCTATGCACCTAAGAGAATAAGAAGAAGATTCCTTGTAGAGTGAACCTCATCTTCAACATCTACAGTGTTTTTATCTCCACCATTATCTACTTTACCTACACGTTGATTCTGAAGAATGGTTAATTTCAGATATTCCAACCAGTGCCAGGGAGGGATATAGGAATCAACAATTTATATGAGCCAGTTAAAGTAGGGCATGATAGTTTTTCAATGATAGAAATTCTAGTCTATGATTTCCAGAGGCAGAAATGACCACAACAGCAGACAAAGGGATTGCCAATAGGCAAGATGTGCTTATAACCATGACAAGCAACACTTTTTGGTATGTTGTGTCAGGAAGAAGAATTGTAGTTTTATGATCAGTGTAACAAACTTTCACCAAGGTTCAGATCATTTAGCGGCAATTTTTAGGTACAGCAAAGACGTCATCCAATAGAATGAAATATAAAGCCTGGGCAGCCAATGAAAAGTTGCAGATATGTATATAAGCAGTAAACAACAAAACAAGATCAAGTGAGTGGTGATTGTTTAACAGGAGTCATACTTGATCATGCACAAAAAGATATAGAGGAATAAACAGGCAGGGTTTAGGGAGTAGAACAAAGTATGTAGAAGGGACAGAGAAGAAATATATTGTGGCTTAGCACTTCAATCTTGCGAAGTATGGCACCTGCAGACCTCTGGAATAACAAAGTAGGCTTAGTCGGTAACAGAATGACTGTGTTAAATTCACCACGGATTGTTCCAGAAGAGTGGTACAGAAAATGTTGTCAGATTTGAGCACTTTCAATATTAGCATACAGAGTGATCATTTTATTTTTGGAATATCTTATGCATGCTAAATCTGAACATATAATCCTCTAGAACAAACCATCACTGCTATTGGCTATGAGTCCAAATTACCTGTCCATAGAGTCCCCAGCCAAAAGTAAGTAGAGCTCCAGCATCTGTTATTGTGAAGTTGAATATCAATCAATAAGGTATAATTAGAGGCAGGCTATTCATAAAAGACAGAGAAGTAATACAGTAGTGGATATTTTGTCTGGTCTACATCTCAGATAGAGCAGGAACTTTAATTCCAGCACAGGATGTAGGGTTCTCCTCGTAAATGTCTTTGCTATGCTTGACGATAATAAAAACATTTTGTGCCAAAACACTTATAAAACAGGTCACTTCTGCTTCTGTAACTTGAACCATGCTTAGTAATTCATCAAAGAAAAGTGAAAAATGCATACCCGTTATTACTGCACTATGACGGCCTCCACAAGCAATCCCCTTCACATAATTTCCAGGAACCCTAGAACCCTGTCCTTCTGATGTCATGGCCCCCCGAGACAATGCTTTTGTTCTGTCTTTAGCAAAAGAAGAGTCAATGCATGGTATCGGATGTGGAGAGGAAACCATCCTTATCCGGGACCCCAAACCAAGCTGCCCTTCACCTCCATAGCCCCAGCCCCACACCTGTCCTATATCTGAAACCTTGGAGAATTAGGGTAGTTCAAGTGTCGAACAATGAGCAACAGATCTTCAATAGGTTCATGCTTCCTAGAGCCTATCAAATATGAGATTGCTCTCATAAAACAAATATTTAAACACCGGATCACAAGAGCACCATCACTGATTACCTGACAATGCCAAAGTATGGCGTCCACCAGCAGCAACAGTTGCAATCCTCACTCCTGGGTTCAATGCCACTAGGCATGGAAGTGCAGATAGTGTTTCATCACCGGAAGATGAGCCTTCAGCTGCTTGTTTTGTTGATGATATTCTCCTTCGCTTTGTATATTCATCTCCAGATCCTTTGCCATCAACAACAGACAAGGTTCCACTTCCTCCACTAGATCTTGCGCGAGGGCTTACTGCAACAACAAAGTAATACTATATTAGCCTTGAATAAGAAAAAGATCATCATTCAACTTGTTGAATAATAAACTGATCTGAGAGTACCTTGATCCGTTGAAAATGGATTCTGTCTTTCAAAACCAGTCTTTTCTGAACTTCCTGCTGAAGACGGGTCTCCAAAAACTTTTCCTGAAGGAATGCATTCTTTCCATCCCCAAGTATAAACTTCTCCATTGTCTGTGGTGAAGACACATAAGTAATCTTAGTTTACTACTCTAGGCAGAAAGATATCACAGACAATAATGAGATTTGTACAAATAAGATACTCAGGAAATATCAATTGGATAACTTCAAAAGAAAATAAAGAGATCACATTTACCGGTAGCTGCTACACAATGAGCCCAACCGGCTGCAGCTTTCGCAATAGAAGCTTCAGTTGGGAGATGAAAAGGCTCCGGAATTTCCTGAAGCAGGAAAGTGTTTGTTCAGTTAGAAGAAACAAAATCAACACACAAGTGTAAGAGGAAGCTAAAGTTCTATGTAATGCTGAACTACCCCATGCTTCCCAGATGTCACATAGCTCTGACCTAGATCATCGGTTGAACCCCAAGTGATGAGCTTTCCATATTCTGATTGACAAAGAATCATGAGTAAAATAATAACCCTTGGAGGAAAAACACAATTTCTATAACCAGAAACCCTGATACCCAACTTTAGTTAACAAGAAGCCAAGATACCAAGTTTTATTCAATCCAACTTATGACAGACATCTCACAACTTCAATCAATAGCCAAGAAAGCAGGCTAACCAGATACAACTAGAATTTTAACATCGTTTCTTGATTAATTGTTCATTTTAAAAGGTAATTGAAATCTAGGAATAAGAGAACTACTTAAAATATGTGGAAAATCAACGCGAAGGCAGGTACTGAAGACCAAAGAAAGAACAAGAAAGCAATTCGTGAAACGAATCAAAGAATGCTTCTTTTTTGATAGGTCAGTATCCGTTGCTTTAGCAACTAAACTCACTCCGATAAAATGTAGTTAAGAAAACAGAAACACCTTCACCCAATCAATGCCATTGGGGAACTCAACGAGAAACAAACAAAAACAAGCAATAAATTTCCAAAAAAAGAAAAGGAGGCACAGAGACGAAAAGCACCAGAAATCGCCATGGCGAATCCGCAACCGCCGCCACAAACATCCTTCCAAGGGAAACCGGCGGTTCTTACGACGACCGGCGACAAAATCGGAGATCTCTGAGGCAGAGCTCCGGGAAGATATCCCCACATCAAAACCAATCTCTCTTTGGCCATTTTTAGTCTCTCCTCTTCTCCGTTTCCCTCCCCATTCATGTCTTCTTCTTCGTCCTCAAAGAAGAGAAAATCGAGAGAGAGAGAGAGAGAGAGAGAGAGAGAGAAGTGTTTGGTTGGAGGCTGATTGGAGTTTGCGTGTGAAAGAGCGTATCATTTTCAGGGGAATGGGTGTGCCACGTTGGATGCTCACGTGGGACGACTATACACGTGTCGCATCGTGGGCCGCAAGATGTCTCTGAAGTTTATGACCAGGCGTTGGCAGGAAGTTTCTGGAAGGAGTCATTCGTAGAATATAGCAGGAGTGCGAGAGAAGCACTTGGCGGGTTATATGCTTGGCGCGTGGGCTCTGTTAAAGCGACACGTGGTTGCTTTCAGGATTTTAGTCCAATCATTACGTACCTAAACGTGTCGTGCTTTTGAGGTTTGGAAGTTCTCATCTTCCTCCAAGCCGGGTTTTTCTAGGTTTTGTTTTTAGTAGCCTTACATACGTTGATGTTGGATACGTAAGTCCTACGTAATAAAACAGGTAACCAACTCTTTAATTATTACTCCCTTTTATTCAAAATAAAGATCATTTTAAAAAAATAAATATTTATTAAAAAACTAATGAAATATTTGATATATCCTTATTAATTGTGTTATTCATGTGAGAAAAATTACATGAACATACAATCTGTGTAATCAAGATGTGAAAGAAATTAAAGGGTAATTTTAGAAGTAAAATTATAACTTCTAAAACGGCATTCATTTTGGATAGGAGTGAGTATTATTCGTTATTTAAGTTAAATTTGTTGTATTTCACCTCTAATAATTTATATGTTAAATTGAAAGTAAAAATACGTTAAATTGCATCTATAAGACAAATCTTTTAAATATATCTTAATTAAAAATTATATATTAGTCTTAATAAAAGAAATCATAACTTAATTAAAGTTTCAAAAAATAATTCATATTATAATCTTATGGTTTCAGACTTTTTGTGTTTTTACATGTTCATTTTTTTCTAAATTTTCGTTTTCTGTATTATTCAAAATTGAATTCTTTGATGTTTTATTATTCTCTTATCATTTGGGTATTGGTGTTTATGAAGATAAAGAGATGTTATATTTTAGTTTTAAAATATTAAAAAAATCAAGTTATATTTTATATTTATTTATTATAATTTTATTTACATAATGATTTAACGTGTCAGTTTTACTTATCTATTTTTTTAACCTTATCATTATTTTATTGTCACATCTACATGTGGAATTATCAAAAACAACCTCTCTATTATGTAAAAGTAAGGTTGCGTATTATCATACCTTTCTAGACTTTATTTTATTATGAAAATTCAGATTGGGTGTAATAATAATGATTAAAATATATAAATATAAATTAAATTAAATTCGAACCGCTAAATATAGAATGGAATCGACCGACAATAGACAGCCACTAAATTTTAAGTGGCCTCCCATGTACGGAACCGCAAAGCCACATGCTTGGGCCTCAAAATACCACAAAACACTGTAGCTCACAACCGAAATTATTTAAGTAGGCCCCCATAATTTTCACTTGCTTTGTGTTTTTTGTCACGTGGCTTAGAGCAGATGTCCAATTATTTGTGTGTGATGGACCTCATGATTGAGTTGTAATCACTACAAATTGCGACGTCCATCAAGGCAAAAGATGGCCGGCCTCCAATCATGTAGGATAG
>JANTNU010000162.1:40797-62243 GCA_024752395.1 Erythroxylum havanense | reverse complement strand
CATTTCGATATACTAATTTATTGATATAATTATGACACGCTTATATTAAATTGGGTGCTTTAACAATGTCACTCTCCCTTATTGTTTCATTTGAGATCGAGCTAGGAACATCATGTCTAGCATAAAAGTTAAATGATTTACGTGAATGACTATGGTTAAATGATTTACGTGAATGACTATGGATGACCCCATTATCAAGTGATTGATCTCATCAAGAGGAATCAAGTGGTTTAAGTACCTTAAGGGTTAAGGCCCAATTGTACGTGCTCCAGGATATTTATGCAACACATGTTTTGTTAAGTCGGGCCAGAGTCAGTGGCACTTGATGGATTCACCTGGATCGTGATTGAGCTTCTCTGATGGGGCTCACATGGTTTCTTGTTTCGACAAGTCGTCTTCGAGCTGCCAGAGAGACAAAAAACTTCATATTTTTTTATTAACAGGAAAAATAACACATTACATAATAAGTCAAGAGAAACAGAGTCTCGACTGATCCTTTAAGCGAATTACATGACACTCAATAGGTGTAGTTTCAAAATAAGTAGAACCTAGAGCAAAATTCTTAGCATAGGACGCTAATTAGTCTGCACATCGGTTACCCTCATGGTAAATATGCCAGTGTACCACGATCCAATTCCTGGTGAACAGTTCATGATCCTTGTGATTATGGAATTATGGGTCTCGTACCGTCGGAGTGATGAGGAGAGAAGATTAAGCGCCACTTCCCAGTCCATCTCAAGTTCAATCTGTCGATAGCCTAAGTTCCACTCTATGATGATCCAGTATACACTCCCAAAAGTTCTGCAGAGATCGGATAACACTATCCGAGGTTTTGGACAAAGCCTCCAAGCTAATTACCTGTGTTGTCCCAGAGAAGGCCCCTAGTGGTGGCGGAATAAGAGGAACAGTTGCAAGCACTGTCAGTGTTTAACTTGACCCACTCGGGAGGAGGTGGTCGCCATCCTATTAGATGTGTTCGGCGGAGTCGTTGGCCCACTGCCCCTTGCTGGTGCCAATCGGTCGGCTTTGAGATTTTATCTGTAAAAGACAAAATCACATAAATAAGTGAGGAGGGTCACAAAAACTGAGTATAAAAAATGGACTTATTGCACTAGCCTCAGAAGAGCCAGCATGTGACACTAAAGAAAGTCGACTAATCCTGTCCAAACACCCATTGGTGTGTTTGGAGATTGGTAAGAATCTACTGGCGCACTGACATGGTGAAAAAAGCACTATTGACAAACTGTGGAGGAAAAGCAACCCACATTTGGCGAGCTTTGACATGATCTTGCATGGTGCGTTGCGAGGATTCTTCAAGAATGCAATGAGGGCATGAGCCATCCGTGGTAAGGTGTCGCTTGGCACGGTGTTGGTTAGTGAGGAGATCGTCGTGAGCGAGGAGCCAGAGAAAAGATCTGAAGCGTTGTGGTCTAGACCAGGTCCATATGGCCTTCCAAAACCCAGTACCTACAGTGTTATCGTGATTCATGATCATGGAGTAAGTGGAAGTTACGGTGAATTGTCCGGAATCAAACGGACCCCAAACTAACTTGTCCGATCCTAAGTACGGTTTCGGAAGAAAGGTTCCTGCGATGGCCACAAGAGATCTCAATCGGGAGGGAGTCACAAATGTCACCCCAATTTCAATTCCTAGTGTTGTCCACAAAGTGTTGAACACTGAGGGTGGTAGTCGGAGCAGGGGTGGGGGTGCGAGCGTAGTTAAGTGGTCCCACACCTTTAACCCAAGGATCTAGCTATAATCGAGCTTGGCCACCATTGCCAAGCACCCATGTCAACCCCTAGAGTACGAAATGCCAAGTAGCCTTTATGCCGCTCCAGATCATGGAGCCACCCCTATTGTCGAAAGAGGTGGGTAGGGCGGTGACATCAAATTTGTATTTCGTAGATAGCATATGAACTTCATTAATCATTACCAACTACAAATATTTTGGACAAAACAAGAAACAGAAGTTGCAACCCACAAAATCATTGCTACTGCGTTCCTTGTTAGACATTTTTGTCCTTTTCTCGTAGAGTTGAACAATATTAATTACATTTTTTGATTTTTTAATGAATTATCAGTTAAGTTGTGCAATTTGATCCAGATAAAGATAATAAAATAACTCAATAAATGATCTAAATTAACGGGTCGAAGTCTGAGTGAAAAATAATCTCAATTAGTGTGGACTCGATATGAAAGCTATATAAAGATTAAAGTCTCCTGTAGTTATTCATATATCAATCGTAAGCATAATGAATCTCTAGCCCGTTAGGAGAGCTTACATATTGAGAGCTGTAGAAAGGCCTAAATCACGCGTCGGGGAACACTTTTCTTAAAGGTTCTGGTAGATTCGGATACGTTTGGAGCTCAAAATTAACATCGGAATAAGAGATAGAACCAAAATTCAAGTATTCCGCATTACCTTCGTTTTTAATCATTACACGTAGATCCGGAATACGTAATAAAGTTTATATTACGTATTACATTCCTATCCCTTGCAAGCTAACGGTTGTCACACAATTCCAATTTCTAGTTTAGGTAGATATTTGGCAACGAACCCCTAGCCACAGACATCGATAAATCAAACCGGATTTATTTTTTTAGTTTAAATTCAGTCGGTTTGATTAAGTATAAATAATTCAAATTTTGATTATTAAAAAATAAAACGATGTTATTTTAATTAATTATTTAAAATATTATTTTAGTGAATTATATGGAAATGATATTATTTTAATTTTAGTGATTTACATATTAAAAATTAAAAGGTTTATAAATGTTTTAGATTAATTAATTAATTAAATCTGAGTTAAAGTAAAAAAATTGAACTTAAACTAAAATTATATTAGAGGATCAGTTAATACGAAGTTAAGTTTCGATCCAAAAAATGTTATATATGTATAAATATATACAATTTTAAGTTAAATTTAAATTGAATACGAACGTATTTAAATTAAAAAAGCTGAATATGCTCAAAACTCATTTGTCTCAAACTCGGGTCTATTATTTGTTTTGCAAGACAGGCTTGGGCCATCATGTAAAACGCTCGCTCAATCTGCCCACAGGACACACGCACGCACACAGAACTTGCACCTTGAAAGCAAGTAAAGCACCTGACAAGAGAAGTTGCAGCTTATGATTCCCGTGACACCTTGCATTGGATGCCAGAAAGCAGCACTCGGCCACTAATATAAATCGTCACAAAACTATAGTATCTCCAAAACCCAGTTTCGAAATCACTGTAAAGAGTGACTGTTTCTGTGTTTGCGTGCGTGGAAATGGAGATCAGGCGAAATGGTGATGGGTCAAGCTCCTTCTTCGCAATGCCACTTCACTATCCAAAGTACACCAAGAAAGATTACGAGCAGATGCCTGAGTCTCAACTAAACAGACTTCTCGCCGATTACGGGTTGCCGATTACAGAAGAAGACTTGGGTTGGAAGAGAGAATTTGCCATTGGTGCTTTCGTCTGGCCTGAGGTTTATGACCAAAAACAAGAAGAACCCAGTAAATCATCTTGCATCACCTCTGATCAACCCAACAACGGCAAGTCCAAGTTACTAGAATTTGCGTTTCGAGTGTTCGGATACGCATAGAGTGTATTGCGGCCCTGTAACTCATTTCGAAATTGGAATAAACAAATGGAAATAATAATTAAAATTGAAATAAAACTTTTAACAATAAAAATCAACATCTTGAAAATATCGTAATAATGTCTTGATAATAACATAATATTATGTTTAAATTTCAGTTTTAAACATAATTAGGACATCAATTTAGGAAATTGAAATTCTGTTTTTATATCATATGTATTCTATTTTCTGGGTGAAAGAAAGAGGGAGGTTTTTTTTTCGAATAACCTTTCGATTGTGTTTTTGCATAAAGGAGGTTCTTTTTTGATAATTCATATTTTCTTTTTGTTATGTACACATTGCAAGAAGCTTGCTTTATTTTTATTGATGCTAGTTTTGATTTAGATCTGTTTTAGTTGTTTGGAGATTGATGTGTTAGAGCTTAAGGACAAGGATACAGGATTTTATCGCTATTTAACTGGAGGGTTTCAGTTTGTTGCTATTATATCTTAGATCTGATTTGTTTAAGCATTTGTTTATGTTGCTATTTTGTTGTCAATGGTAGATCTGGTTTTCTAGTGTTACCATTACGCTTGAGATCTATTATGTCTTACTGGTTTGATTCTAAAAGTGTTTCTTTGCGTTGCATGTTGTTGATTGTTTTCTAACTTAAGAGTATAAAGTGCTTGTCTTTACATGGTGGATCCAAATATTAGTGGATTCAAATACTGGGACTGTAATGTATGAATCAGATGACATAATAAATTATTTAGTTAGGAAATATGATGATGGAGGCATTCCTCTCATGTTATCACTTGGTCCTCTAACAGTTTGTATATAAATCTTATGTTATTCTTCTTGGAGTTTAATTTCCATAAATGTATTTTGGTTGATACTCAGACACCAAAATTATTCTTGAAGTTAAAGTGCTTGAAAAGATTTTGGTGTTGCTTAGAGGAAGAGAGGAAGGTTAGCTAAGCAATGCGGTCTTTCTCTAGCTACTAATTATCCAAATTTTCGAATCCAAATACGATCCTGTCAAAGATTGACACACACAACTCAGATAAATGGTAAATAGAACTTTGCACCACATCAGGTACATGCAGAACTTTGCAAATTGCAACATACAAGTTATATTTATCCTAAAAATTTCTTAAAACTTTATTTTCTAGATTTGCATTTCCTAATGAAGATATGTAATATTTGTTAAGCTATTATTTTTTTGAAGTTTTAATTTTTTTAATTTTATTCAAAAATTATTTTAAAATTTTTATTTATTTTATATTTTTTACTCTTTAACTAACATCATTATTTTATTGTCATATCTACATGTGGGTATATCAGAAATAACATCTCTACTATGTAAGGGTAAGATTACGTACTATCAGACCTCTCAAGTCTCTGTTTTATTATTAAACTTCAGACTGGATGTGATGATAATAATTTAATTTAGATTGGAAATTAATAGAATTTAAATATTTGAATTAGATCAAATTTGAATATGAGTTTATAATTTTTCTCTAATTTGACTAAATTTTATTCTTATAAAATTTATTATAATTCAATTTATTTTTAAAATGCAATTTATTAATTTAAAACATAAAAATAAAAAATATATTAGTAAATATTTGTCATAATTGTTTTAACAAAAATATTCTACAATAAAGTATGAGATAAAATTTGTGACCATATTTATAATTTAAATGGGGTTTTAAAAATAATTTGATAAATAGTAATTTTAATTTTTAATGTCATGAAATAAAATTTAAAATAAAATACTTTTAAAATGATTGAATTTTGTTATCTTTTAATTTATTTATGTATAACTATATTTGTTAATTGGACTATTGGGTAGGAAACTATGATTTAGTGATGATCACATGAGGCCCATTTATGAAGACATGCCATGTCATCAATCCGAAGAGAAAAAAAAATCCAACGAAACTCAGTCACATTCAACCGTCGATATGATATCCATCGACGGCTAAGATTGGACCAATAGAGGATACACGGATAGCGAAGTCCCGATTCTCGACGGTAGTCCGAGGCTATATAAGCCACCAATTCTCAATTCTGGTATCAGATTCAGTCATAAACCATAAATCAATCTGCAATCTTCGTTAAGCGATCGAAAATGTCAGGAAGAGGCAAGGGAGGCAAGGGACTGGGCAAAGGAGGAGCGAAGAGGCACAGGAAGGTGCTTCGTGATAACATCCAAGGCATCACTAAGCCTGCGATTCGGCGGTTGGCTCGAAGAGGTGGTGTAAAGAGAATCAGTGGTCTGATTTATGAGGAAACTCGCGGCGTTTTGAAGATCTTTCTAGAGAATGTTATCCGTGACGCAGTCACTTACACGGAGCACGCTCGCCGGAAGACGGTTACCGCCATGGACGTCGTTTATGCTCTCAAGAGGCAAGGAAGGACATTGTATGGCTTCGGCGGTTAGGTTAAATTGTTGCTAGTATGTCTTGTTTAATTGACGAATGTAATGTTTGAAATGCAATTGAAAAAGATCAGATTCTGCTTCACTTGGCTTTCTGTTTCTTAGATTTCAAATTTTCAATATGCACCGGAAAACTTTATTTTATGCGAATATTGGAGGGAAGCACTGAGTATCTTAATAAACTAGTAGCTTATTCTGAAACCTGGACCGGTCATTCAATCGGTGGTCATATTGATTATTGGTTTGACCGGTTCAACTATCGGTCAAACCGGTGTGACGTAATAATTATGTAATAATTATATTTAATTATATATAATATTAAAAAATAAAAATAAAAAATAAAAAATAAAAAAAAAATTGAAATCGGTCCGACCGGTTAAAAATTGGTCAATTGATCAGTTTATACCGGGTCAATTGAAGACCGATTTTAAGGCATAAATCGGATTGGATCACTGACCAGTCACCAATCAGACTGATCGGACCGGCCAGTCCGGGTTTTAAAACTATGGCTTGAAGGGTGCCTGTAATTTTTGAATGAGCTCATTAAGATTGAAAGATAACATAGCAAACAATTTCAATTTCTGTTTGTTTGATCACTGAACTTCCTAATTCCTAGTATATCCAAAAAAGAAGAAAGAATCCATCTTCAGTGCAATACTTTTTTTTTCTCCTTCCTTGGAATGGAAACTAAACCAGTAAGCAAACGTTACAATTAATCACATCTTCTCTACAACAAAGTAACAAATACAAAAAAGATTCAAATACTAAAACCGCCTTCGTATGCGTCTGCCGTTTGGATTCGGATTTGGTGATTCTTCAGCTGCAGCTCCGTCTGTAACTATATCTAGTCCATAAATGCTGCTACCACTCCTCTTCCTGCTTGATTGCATGCCTGAGTTCTCATCTCCTGATGCAAGTGTCTTTAACAGTTCACATAACAAAGAAGGGCAGTTCTCTTCCAGGTTTCGGAACCCTTCTGAGTCCATTACCGCTGCCAAAAGACGATAAAGATGTATGAGCCTACTTTCAACAGAAACACAAAACATGAAGAAAAAGTGGAATGACCATATGATCATGCTTCTGACATACGGGAGAGAAATTAAACATGGAAATATCAAAGCACAATAAAAGCGACGTTGGGGGGCTTCACTTACATTTGAGTGGTCTAAAAAGTGCAAATCATAACCTGAAACTTTCACAATTGAAAGCCTATGAACAAGACTGACCTCCTAAATTTCCCGGATTTGCAGCAAATTTCAAACAGATAGCCTTGAGTTGGGAAGAGTGATGTTGTTCAGCTAGTGCAAGTGTTGTCGCAACTGTATCGGCAGTGAGCTCCTCACACAACTTTGATGCGCATAGCAACTTCAGCCTGTCTAAATTGTAGAGGTCAGCCGCAGCTAACAGATGCTGCAACATGTTGAAGGATGTGCACATAGATGATGAGCCTGTAACTTCAAGTTCATCTGGAAGTTTGTCTGTATATATGAACAGAAGCATCGCCTGCAAATAATGGAAGAAATATTCAAGTCTATACCCCTGATCTAACCTGAAAAAAGTTCACCTCAGGAAAGAAAATTCCATGCAGATGTCAGCAGACAAACTTATCACCAACAATACATTTCAAGCACCATAAATATATTGAACAAGTCGGAAACCTCATAGACAAGAAGGAATTAAAGTGACTTTGCGTACTCATCCAATAAGAAGAAACTCCAAGCAAGCACTCTTATAAGTGAAATTTTTTGAAAGATAAGATGATTAAAAAAACCAATTGAAAGTAGATGTGCATAATTCATTGAAAAAGTATATACCACCAAATATAGAAATCTCATGCTTCATGGGTTATTGGGATTTTGTCCAAGAAGTATTAACTCCATCATATGTTTCTGTAAAGGTCTCCTTGACATTATACATATTTTGGGATCACAACTTCTTCCAAATGATTTTGAAAAAGTAAGCACTTTTCATGTTTACCAGATGCTGATTGCTTGGAAAACCAAGGGTGACTAACTGTGAGTTCTTTTGATACAACATTGACATACAGTCAAGGATGATGGATGTGAACTGAACACTTACTATCGGTGTGCTAAGCTTACCAAAGCCTGTAAACAAGCTTATCAAAGTTTTCACACATTATATTATGATTCAACAAGCAATATTCGGGTTCACAAAGAGAATATTTGAATCCAATGAATGCAATGACAGAGTGCACACTGATGGCAGAAAAAGAAGAAGCTTACCTTGAATATTGATGGATTGATGTCATTCACAACTACTTTATCTAGATTATGATCCCCAACAGGTCCAAATAACTGGGCCCTGAATACATGTGAACGAGCAGCAAGGATCAACTTATGGGCCTTAAAGGTTTCACCTCCAACCTCAAAAACTATGTCACAGCCGACCTCAGAGTCAAACATCTCCTTAAATCCCTGCCCCATATCTGAAGGTGGAACATGAATGGAGTACTGTTTCGGCCCTTCAAGACGAGTACTAACAACACCAACGGTACAATTCATGACAAGACAATCATCCTTTATGTAATCAGATGTTTCTAAGCTTGTTCTTCTAAAGAAACGCTTGTAACCCCTGGAATAGGTAAGAAACAACAAAAGAGGGGAAGATTAACATTTTTAGTACATCCTCCATATCCAACTCAAACTGCCCTCTCCCTTCCAACCCAAGAAAGAGCATTCAACTACCTGGAAAGCACTAATTTAACTTTTTCAACGTTTAAAATAACTTATTCAAAGATGCACGATACTCCTGACAATCTACAACAGCAATGCGAAGAACATCTGGCAACTTTTTCACAGCATATTTGTAACATCTCAACTTACCTACCTATAATCCTCAGCTATGACACCTATAATACCAGTTGCACAAAAAGTTCACAACTCCTTAATCAAAAGCCAATAGTTTATCATCATTGATATTACAACAACTAAACTCATATCCAGAAACGAAAACCACAATTGACTATACATAAACGGTGAATCAAACGAAGTAGAGAAACAAACACATTACCACATGCTTCCTTTATACTTGAGTGTGTAAGGTCCACTCTCCAAAGCGCGATCAAAATGACTATGCACCTTATGCTTCCCTTTCCCACTCTGATCAACCAACGTCAGCTCAAACAAAGCCCTCACATCTGTCCCTTCGCTAGCCAAAGCAATGAACACAGAGACATACATGCAATTATCCTCTGGATTCTTACCATCTGGGTAGAAATAAATTGCCCAATCATAACCACCAACCGTGAATACATCACTCGATATGCACTTGCCTACCCCCATTCCTTTCGCCAACGAATAACCCTTTATGCTGAACTGATGCGAGCCATTGACTGTCTCGTTTATCGACTTCGAGCACGATTCCTTATCGAAATCGGGCACTAACTCGCCCATAATTAGAAAACCCTCTTTCACAGCCAAAAGCCCAAACCTTGCCCGAAAATCTCAGCTCTCAATTGCAAAATCGTACAAATTGCACACGAACTTCAAAGAAATGCACATATACTGATGCAGAGACCAGTCTTAGGGCCAAAGGTCACACCATACGCACAGAATCCACAAACCCTAAAACCATTCCTCGTCAAAACCCACGAATTCAGGTTCACGACGAAGAAACCAAAGGAAATTATTCGAGAGCGGGAGTCCAATCGACAAACAGCAATAATTGGCGATAGATTCGGCTCGCCGGAGAAGAATGACGGCCAAGCTACCGGTGCGAGAGAGCTAAAGGAAACTAGAAAGAGAGAGCAAATGATGTCGTTAAGAATAAATAGCACGCATTAATCTGTGACGGGTAGGTCACGCGCCGAGGAGAAGGGCGGTGCAAATTTTTGATTAAATAATAAATATACTCACAGTAATTTAATTTTAAAAATAATTTTAATATTAATTAAGTAAGTTATTAATATATATAAAATAAAATTTAATAAAATATAAAATTAATTAATATCATAAAAATCAAATAAAATATCATTAATTAGGATAAAAATAAATTATATAAATTTAAATTAAAAATTAATAAATAAAATTTAAGTTGATTAAAATTTTTTAATGTGATATTTAACATTAAGTTTAGGTATATTAATAAATGAAGTCAAGTTAAAATTGTCGTTAACTCGACTTAAGTTGATCTTAAGACTTACTTTGTATTTCTTTTGAAGTTAATTAATTTAAGTTTAATTTAAATTGTATAAAATAATATTATTTTACGGTATAATTACCCGGGTCGGGTCAAACTCATTTTGCCATCTCTTGCTAAGTTCCGTACCAAATACAAATCAATCAAAATTAACCGCCTTCACCGACACACGTAACTAAAAAAACACAGTATCACACTCTTTCACTAACATCAGATAACGTAACAGCAGCTGTTGAGTACTCGCCACATCGAAGATCTATAGTGCTCGTAAACCCATAGATGAAACCATCTCTGATCACATGGATCTCTTCAAAAACCCTCTGATCTTGAAGATCACAGCTGTCGTTTTCATCACTTTAACCTTCTTTTACCTGGGCAAGCATTGGTCTAATGGAGGTTACCAGCAGCTTGTGTTTTTCTCTACGCCGGGGGAGTCCGTCGGAGTTTCGCCCAATTACAACAAGGATTTTAATGTCAGCGATCTTGTTTTGCAGCCTCCACCTCCGCCTCCGCCGCAGTCGGATCGGGTGAATCGGACGTTTGGGATTATAGATAGTGAGGGGAAAATGAGCGATGATTTCGAGGTTGGGGAGTTTGATCCGGCGGAAGTGAAGAATTGGGGGAATGAGACGGAGGTTGAGAGTGAGGGGGAGGGTTCTAGGGTTAGGATTAAAAGATTTGAGCTTTGTAAAGAGGGAATGAGGGAGTACATTCCTTGTTTGGACAATGTGGAGGCGATTAAGAAATTGAAATCTAGGGAGAGAGGAGAGAGATTTGAGAGGCATTGTCCGGAGAAGGGAAGTGGATTGAATTGTTTGGTTCCCCCGCCGAGAGGGTACAAGCAGCCGATTCCGTGGCCTAGGAGTCGCGATGAGGTACTGCTGCTTTTGAAGCCCATTATTTTCTTCTTACGAGTTGAAGTGGCTGTTTCATTGGAGTTCAGTTAACTGAACTTTTCATTTGGCCTTCGTTTGATTCCTGTGTCATAACAGTATTAAAAGTAGATGACAGAAGGTGAAAATGTGATATTGACTCGGAACTCCTTGACGTTAGCTATTGGGTTGCCGATAATTTGGTAGCCATTATTGGATGTAGTATTTGCTGGTTATTCTGTCGAATCTTCGTGAACTGATTATTCTCATCTACTGAAAAAACATTCATTTACCTTACTGTCCAAGACTCTTATTAGGATTCATGATTTCATACAGGTATGGTATAATAATGTTCCTCACTCCCGTCTGGTTGAGGATAAAGGGGGTCAAAACTGGATATCTAAAGTGAAGAACAAGTTTAGGTTTCCTGGTGGTGGTACACAATTCATTCATGGTGCAGATAAATACTTGGATCAGATTGCCGAGGTTCTTAACTTCTTGATTTAGATTTGTCTCTGGGCTTGATATGCCAACTTGATATATGATGTTCCTTTTCTCAATGTAGATGGTCCCAGATATTACATTTGGTAGTCAAACTCGTACTGTTATGGATGTTGGATGCGGTGTTGCAAGTTTTGGTGCCTATTTGCTCTCACGGAATGTCTTAACCATGTCAATTGCTCCGAAAGATGTTCATGAAAACCAGATTCAATTTGCTCTTGAGCGTGGTGTACCTGCAATGGTGGCTGCATTTGCAACTCACCGGTTATTATATCCGAGTCAAGCCTTCGAATTGATTCATTGTTCTAGATGCAGAATCAACTGGACTCGCGATGGTATGTCTATTCAATTTAGCTTTTGGCTGCAAAACTAAAGGATTAATTATGTGAGAACCCAGGAACCATTATGTTACATGGTGAAAATATGAGGCCTATTTATCAATAGTAATCACAGTTTTACATGCTCTATGCTTCTTTTGCTATTTAAATGATTTGCATCATCTTTCTTTTTCCTTTTGTATCTTGAAATTAAGCCCTGTGCATATCTTTTTTTTTTTTTTTGGATAGTACTTAAAGACAAGGTTTTCCTAATTTTGTAAACTTGCATGCCTTTTAGGTTGTCTCTTGGTTCTTTTTGAGTTTTACTCATTTTTAATGTTATGAACTCGTCTTATATGACACCTTGTACTTTATCTTTTCCTTTCAAATATCATGATGAAGATGGAATCTTGCTCCTTGAGGTCAATAGGATGCTCCGGGCAGGGGGATACTTCACATGGGCTGCACAGCCAGTTTATAAGCATGAAGAGATCTTACTGGAACAGTGGGAAGGTATCAACTGGTTTCTCATTAATCAAGTGATTGTTAGGTTTTGGAAAGTTTTACATTTCAGGATATATTGTCTCTCCAAGTATTATCTTCATGACTTCTCTTCTCTCATCCCATGTTATAGGTTGCATTACACATTAACCATAGTGGTTTAGATTATGGGTCCTTAATAAGTTCATGCTTAGTTACCTTTACATTATGAATATATCTTCTAACCCCAAATCAAAGATCAGATGTAGATATGCAGTAGTGGGCTTATTGGCTAATTAAAAATGATTTTACATTTACCTTTTTAGCAATTAGATTTGGCTCATTGGTTAGTGTTCCTTCACATCCTTCAGAGATGCTTAAGCTTACAAGACGTCTTTGCTGGGAGCTTGTAAAGAAGGAAGGATATATTGCAATTTGGAAAAAGCCCATGAATAATAACTGCTACTTAAGCCGTGACACCGGAACAACACCTCCACTGTGTGATCGAGATGATGACCCCGACAATGTTTGGTATCTTAAGAATCATCTTCTAAATTTTATAAAGTGCCTTCTATGCTTTACTGATAAGATATTTCTGCACTGATAATATGTGATATTAAGTGGCAGTACTGTTTGATCTCTTGCCAACACAATTTGATAAACTCCTTTTTCCTTTCCTTTCAATATTCATCGATTGGTCCAACACTGCAGTCTGGCCTCTTGAAACTCAAAGGCCTTGTGAAACATGTTTTTTCTCACATAATATGGTGATCTGATGCCAGTTTTTTGCTACAGATTTGATCCACTTGGTGTCGACTCTCATTTAGTATACATGTTGAGGAGAATATATAGATAGCAATTTCATATTAATTCAAGTCATGAGATTTGAGGTATTATCCATTATGACTTGTTTGTATCATGCTATTAGGTATGTAGATCTGAAACCCTGTATTACTCGGCTTCCTGAGGATGGATATGGGGCTAATGTTACAACATGGCCTGCCCGTTTGCATAGTCCTCCTGATAGGCTTCAGAGTATACAGATTGATGCATACATAGCAAGAAAAGAACTATTCAAGGCAGAATCGAAGTATTGGTATGAAACAATAAATGGATATATCCGTGCTTGGCACTGGAAGAAGTTTAAATTAAGAAATGTGCTGGACATGAAAGCTGGCTTTGGAGGGTAATATATATATAGAACTCGATGCTAAATTATTCAATTATCTATTGACTTTATTTTGGCTATTCTTTTACCTCTTTATTCTTGGTTTTGGTAGATTTGCTGCCTCATTGATTGATCTAGGCCTTGATTGCTGGGTCATGAACGTGGTTCCAGTTAGTGGGCCCAACACCTTGCCCGTCATATATGACCGAGGACTGATAGGGGTTATGCATGATTGGTACTATCCCTTGACATGATTAACTTGTTAAGGACTAATTCACATTTTGGATTTTGATATTGAAGGTTCTTGTTATCAATTGGAAATCCCTTTGGCCTTAATAGATATTGCTTCATATTTTCAGGTGTGAGCCATTCGATACATATCCAAGAACCTACGATTTGTTGCATGCTGCTGGCCTCTTTTCTATTGAAAGGAAAAGGTATCCCACTATTTGCTGTGGTTACAAACTGCTAGAGATTCTAGTTAATTGATTTTCTATACGTAAGTTCTCTTAACTGGCTTACTTATTCAAATCAGATGTAATATGTCCACCATCATGCTTGAGATGGATCGCATCCTCAGGCCTGGAGGCAGGGTATATATCCGTGATTCTCTCGATGTAATGGATGAACTTCTGGAGATAGCAAAAGCTATGGGTTGGCAAGCAACTGTGCGTGATACGTCTGAGGGCCCTCATGCTAGTTACAGAATCTTAACATGTGAAAAACGTCTTCTACGTTCCTGAGACTATCGAATTTAGAAGCTGAGTTGTTATTTACCTGGGATCACTGTACATATCAGGACAACATGGCGTTATAAAAGTTTGTTTACACAGCCTGGGTTCGTGTTGGAGAAGATAGCATCAAGATGGAATTTCTTTTGCAGATGAAAGAAGATATTGCTTCAATTCATTGTTACCTATCAGATAGGAAACCAGAGAAGATTGTTTCATATCTTGCCATTCTTATTTCAGGGACCAGAAATGACCGGAATTTGTCTGGTTCCGGTGCCAGTTAGGATTTCAGGTTCTTATATTAACAGTTATCTGGGTTATAGGGGAGGATGCAGCTGAATTGAAAGAACATTAAATCTGGGTGACGCTTCTTTTGTAGCCTACATTTTTAACTCGGTTGTAATACACTAGCTCAGTACGTGCAAGTTCTTCAAGTGAAAACCAAACTCCTTCTCAATGCTAACCTTCACCGCGCAGGTCCAAACTCCTTTCCAAGAAATTCAGATAAAAGGTGAGAAAAAGATTAAAATAAACCATTATTTGTATGTTGGCTCTAAATATTTTAAATTGTAAATTGATTTATTCAAAACAAGTAATTTGCAATATATAACAAGTTAATTTCAGTAATTTCTCACCATGTAAGAGGGGATTAAACCTAAAAGGCCTTTACAATTTCATTTATTTAAAAATGTTGTTAGTTTAAGCGATTGAAAAATATATTTTATAATTTGGTTTTTCAAAATTATTTTAATTAAAATTATTATAATAACATAAATTTCAATAATTAACATGTTCTAAGTTATTTAAAATACTTGGAAATTATAAAAATAAATCTTTAGTTGTTTATCAAATTATTGTTGTATATATGATAAAATTTATATAATTATTTTTACGTAATTTTAACAGTAATTTCTTTTAAATTAATTTGGAAAAAGCATTATAAAAATTAGTTTAAAAAATTTATGCCATAGATATTTTCAAATAATTTAAAAATTATAAATATAATAAAAATTTTCATGTAAATCATTTAGAAACAGCCTCTTTATTAGTCAGGAATATAGTCAGGAATAAGAGTGCATACTATTTGATCCTCCTAAATCTTATGTGTCAGCGGAATTTGTTATTTTTGTTAAAATAATAAAAATTATTTTTAAAAAATAAATTAAAAGAGACCATTAAAAAATAATGTCACGTAAATCTAAATTTTATACTGTGAAAGTTGAGACCAAGCCCTTTCCCAATCCCAACCCACAAGCAAAGCAAGCTTAGGCCCATCTATGGCTTTTATTTCATCTATAAGCTTTACCGTCTCTCACTCTCTCTTAACAATACCGAGTATTGTGGTTCTTTTGCAGTTTATGCCAAGAGCAAACCTGTGTCAGAGCACGAAGGAAGAAGGCAAGAGAGCTCGCACGTCCTTACGAGTGAGCCTTTAGCGGAGGTGATCTTGTGCTTGTACAGTCATGGACCCTTCAATAATGAAGATCCTCGAAGAAGACGAGGTGGGTATTCGACCTTCGTAGCTTTTCTTTTTGTTGTAATCTTTGACTCGCTGAATTGAGTTGTTGGAATGCTTCAAATTGTTTGTGGTCCTCCTTGCAACGTTTCACAGGACGAGAGTATGCATTCCGGCGCTGACGTGGATGCGTTCCAAGCTGCCCTCAATCGTGATATAGGCGGGGATGTGTCCACTGCTCAGCCGTCTGATTCTGGAACTGGTATTGATTTCATATCCATTTTTCCTGATCAATTTGGTTCTGTTATTGGTTTAATGTTAATTGTGGTGGGTGACTGAAGGATGGGAATAAGATTGGTTTATATTATTGGTCATTGTTGTTACTTTGATGTTCCATTTAGACTTGTTTTGGTACTTGTTGATTGTTAAAATGAAACACAGCTGTTTATTCTCAAGAAAGCAATCAAAGCTATGGTCAGGTGCATCCTAATTGGCAAACTACAACACAGGAAGAAAATATTTCTGGTAATAGTCAGCAAAATGTACAACAACAGCAGCAGCAACAAGAACAACCCTCTTCTATGGTGGAGCTAAATCGGCATGTTTCTGCGGCTGAAAGTCAACAACAACAGCAAGACATCTCACTGGAACCTAATGTTCATTTGTTACATCAGATGCAACCGAATGATACTCCTCAACAAGCGAAGGAGCAGCAAATTCCAATTCAGACTCCTCAAACAGCTGGGATACAAATGTCCGAAAAAAGTTCAGTAACAGTTTCTGAGACTGAAAAACAGCAAAATTCAGACTTTGACTCTCAATTCCTTAAGCTGCAGAAAGCAGGTAGTCAGCAGACCACTGGCATGGAGCAGGCTGGCAACCAAAAACCTCAGAGTAAGCAGATACCATTTGGGTTGCTGTTACCTGCCTTGAAACCCCATCTTGATAAAGACAGAGAGATGCAGCTTACAACTCTGTTTACTAAACTGAGGGTGAGTCTCTAATACATATCTGATTGGTTATTGTTCTGTTTTTTTGTTTGTGTTGGGCTGTAACATATATGCTGACCTGATTTCTCTTTCACTTTTTTTGTTAGAAAAATGAAATTCCTAAAGATCAATTTGTCAGGCTTATGAGGAGTATTGTTGGGGATCAAGTACTTAGGTCGGCAGTTCAACTATTGCAAACACAGGTTTGTAAGTGAATGACGAGGGATTCCTCTTGTTGTTAAGCTAAACCAGTTCTCTCGTCACACTGCAGGTTGCTTCCAACCAATCCCAGTTACAGTCTCAAGTCTTAGCACGTCAACATCAGGTGAGAATGCATACCAGTTCTACTTCTACCCAGTTTACTGATTCCCATTCTTTTGTACTTCATCAGAAAGGAGCTAATCCTCCAGATACATCCCATAATGCTTCTTCTTCCGTTCAAATGCAGACTGATTCAAGCCATCTGGCAGTAGAAAACAATGCTCAGAAAGCTCGAGAGATGGAACATCAGCCAGATTCTCATGTAATGCAAACAAACCAGATTCCTACCTCCACCACAGGCACGGTCAATCAGGAGAGAGATCGGTCTTCAATATCCACATCTGGGCATAACATTCAGCAGCAACAGCATCTGCATTTTCCACAGAGCTCCTTTTCAATATACGGGGGTAGTGGGGGTAATTATCGGCCTTATTCTGGAACAAATGTCAATACTTCTGCTTCATCTGTTAAGCCACAGCCTCATGATAAGCATATGAGGCCAATGCCGCATCATCAAAATGTGGTTACAACTCAATTAGGAGGCTCAAACCAGGCAATGAGCATGATCAATGGACCAAAGTTTGAGAGGCAGACTTCTCTTAATGATGCTAATAAAGTGCAGGGCAATACTGTTTCACGTTATACTAACAAATCAGGACTGCAGCAGACTGCAGCTCCCTGGCAAGCATCAGCTAACAAGGAACAAAGTTCAGCCTCTTTTTCATCGATAAATTATGTGAAACCGGAACCTGTTGATGTGACTACTGAGCAACATAAATCCCAGTTTTCTAACCCTCAAGGGACGTCCGCCAACGCAAATGTTGAACAGGGTAGTTCAATTTCAGCAAGTATAAAGGAGGATTCTTTACCTCAATCTTCTAAAATTGGTTTTGGAGCACCTCCTATTTCAATACCGACAAATACAATTCCCCCTTCGATTACAACTCAGTTGGACCCAAACGTCCAGGTAATATTTTTATGGTGGGCTTTCTATTGCATTTAGTTATCTGAAGAGTGATTTTGGAGTGCCATTGCTTTAGGCATGCAAATCTTTCTATTAGTTAAAAGGTAAAAACAATAAGTTTAAGTAAGTTTAAGAATGGAAGTCTTTGCCAAATTTGTTGAATTTTTGAGTCTGGTATAGAGCAATGTAAAAAATTTTCTTACGAATAGGCATTTCCTTTTGGTTATTCTTATAATATAATCAATTTCATAGCCAATTGGGCTAGGTTTTGCAAAAATATATAGCCAATTGGGGCTTATATAACAATTTGTGGCAACTAATTTTGGGTTGTATATCAACAATGATGTCAAGTTTGAGTATCTACTAATCTGTAAGTATTAATCTGTTACTTGAATCTCTCTTTCTTATAAATGTTACAGGTAGGCTCCCGAATGACACCTGTAGCGTCATCTTCTGGAGTGAACATAAGAACACCTCCCAAAAAACCTACTGTTGGACAAAAGAAGCCACTTGAAGGTCCTGTCTCTTCACCACCCATGCCGAGGTGAGTATTTTTGATGCTTAGCCTTTAGAAAATGCTTCAAATGGTTTGTCGTTTTTGGTTTTCCAAGACCAACTGTCCTTCGTCATTTGGTGTGATGCCATGCAGTAAGAAGCAAAAAGTAGGAGCCCTTTTGGATCAAAGCATTGAACAACTCAATGATGTTACTGCTGTCAGTGGAGTTAATCTCCGGGTATGATATTTCATTAGTGTGAAAGCCTACAAAATCTACGTCATAATGGGTCCAGAGTACTGACAATGATGTTTTGTATAGGAAGAGGAAGAACAACTATTAACTGGGCCCAAGGAGGAAAGTCGGGCTTCGGAGGCATCACGGAGGGTTGTTCAAGAAGAAGAAGAAAGGCTGATTTTGTATAAAACTGCACTGCAGAAAAAATTGGCCGAAATTAGTTAATATCTTTCTCATCCCTTTTATATCATATCTGCCCATCTTTTCATTTCTTAGAGTTGTTTAACAAAATTATATGGTTGTATGTCTGGTTTGCTTGTTTGTTGCAGTGGTCAAATTTGGCTTAAAGAATATCGGTGCTGACGTGGAACGGTGCTTGTCCTTGGTGAGATGTTAGCTTCTTTTGCCTTTATGCAATCACTCTTTGACATCATTCTTACAGAATTGATTCTTCAGAGTGTGGAGGAAAGAATGCGTGGATTGATTGCTAATCTTATCAGGCTGTCAAAACAGGTTAGTTTCCGTTTACTCACACCTTACCAGCCCCCCACAATTGCTTCCTGAGTAACAAAGTTCTGCACTAATTAAATGATCGATCAGTTTATATAGGTAATGCTGGGTATGTTTGCCAATCTCCTTATAAACTTACCTGATTTAATTGGATCTTCGCAGAGGGTGGATGCTGAGAAGCCCAGACACAGGACTATAATTACGTCAGATATTCAACAACAAATAATGGCAATGAATCGAAAGGCTAGGGAAGAATGGGAGAAAAAACAGGCCGAAGCAGAGAAGCTCCGAAAAGCTAACGATGTGAGTGGTCTTAGATGCATTTCATTTCTATAATGTCCTTGCTTGTTAATCTGTTGTATCTTTCGAGGATGAATCAAACATTTACTACGTGAGCTTACAGATAATTGATATCTTCAAATGCAGCCTGAGAGTGATGACAAAGCTGAAGGTGATAAGGAGAAAGATGAAGGTCGTTCAAAAGCAGTAAAGGTATTTAATGACTCTGAACATCAGAACATGATCTCTCTCCGAAGGAAAAGGAAAAGTGTACTATAATTATGTAGTATGTCTTCTATACAGGCTAATAAGGAGGAGGATGACAAAATGAGGACAACCGCTGCAAATGTCGCTGCACGAGCTGCTGTTGGGGTTGATGATATGCTATCAAAATGGCAACTTATGGCTGAGCAAGCGAGACAAAAACGTGAAGGAGGTACTGACACAGTATCTGGTTCCCAGTCAGCAAAAGATTCCAACCGGAAGCCTCAGTCTACTTCTGGAAGAATTCTGAAGGATAATCAAGATGTTGAAAAGAGGACTACTTCAGCTTCTGCTAATGCATCTGGTAAGTACCTGAAGTAGTGTTTGAATTTGCGATCTTTCCTATGTGTTGCTCTCTATCTCTCTCCCTTTTTCTTTTCCTTCTTTGGTGTTTCTTAACATCGTATGTGTCGTTTGGCAGGAGCTTTCAGGAAACGTGGAAGGAACCAAGCTATCGTGCCTCCAATCAGGGTGGCACGTACAATTTCTATTAAGGATGTAATTGGAGTCCTCGAGAGGGAACCTCAGATGTCTAAATCTACACTGATCTATCAATTGTACGAAAGAATTCGTTCTGATTCTTCAGCTGAGTGATACCAAACAATTCTCAAACCACCTTAACTTTTAGTACGATGGTTGGTCATGAGATAACTGCTCAAGTTGGGGTTCTGACTTCCGGACAAGCGATTTCAGACCACGTTGTTGGTTGCATGGATGGGTAATTGATTCATGGAAACACTTTGTAGCCTGAGGCACCAACATGATGGTACCGGAGATTGTTTGATCTAGGTTCTCATAATTAATCATTCCAGGTAACCAGCTACACTGCTACATCATGTAGGGATTATGTGAAGCGAGCTTATTTTCTTATCCCAAAAGCCATGTTCTTAGTGATAACACATGGCTTGAATTCTTGAAGATGATGTATCTCTGTATTGATTGAGCCTGGATCGTGTGGCTATGTCAACTTTCACGCAGGAGATTTGATGATTGCTTTCTAGAGTTGACTCAAATGCCTCCATTTCTTAATGTGCTCTTGTTGGTGGTTGTTTGAGAAACATTGATTGTCTTCCACTTTATGTAAATTTCTACGATTCTTAGATATATTTTTATGTATAACTCGTTTTATTATTATATTCTTATTCAATATGAGATAATTTTGTTTATAAATTTTGATTCTGACATTGAACTTTGGACTAGTATAGTAGTATTTGTCATAAGCTTTAACATCTGCATAGACACAATCCCAGAGAATTGCATACGGGTGAATACAGGGTTAGAGCTTTATGACATTCATGAAAGATTAGCAATCATCATCATCACATTCAGTCTAAAATTTTAAAATAAAGTGACGCCTTATTTAGTCTGATATCTCGCAATAAAGTGACACCTCACCTCCTGTAGGCAACTTTGAGAATGGTATGTCTGCAACACAAAATCTCAATAATTTATTCAATACAAAATAAAAAATGACGATATAAAAACAAAAAGAAAAACGTATTAACGATTACGGGTTATATCAACAAAATCTAGTAAGTTACAGAAGAAAGACAAGAATTTGAAATACGATTGTGATAATTAAATAAAATTAAAAAATTTGAAATATGATTTAAAGATATTATTCTTGTAAATTAAAAAATTTCAAGTTTATTTAAAAAAGAAAATGTTAAATAAAAATAATTGGTATATTTTAGTTTATAAAATTTATTAATTTATAAAATTGACTGATTAATTAATAAACATATCAATTTT
>JANTNU010000162.1:0-11845 GCA_024752395.1 Erythroxylum havanense | reverse complement strand
TGACGTCATAATTATGTAATAATTATATTTAATTATATATAATATTAATAATATTAAAAATAAAAAAAACCAAAAAATAAAAAATAAAAATTTTATTAAACTAGTTATATGACCGGTCCGACCGGTCAATCGACCAATTTTGACCGGTTCTTATTGATTTAATTGAGAACCGATTTTTAAGAATAAATCAGACCAAATAACCGACCGGTCACTAATCAAATTGACCGATCCAGTTTGATTTTCAAAACAAAGGTGTCAGTCGACTGAAGAACAATTAGTTGTTAATACGTAATACTATAGAATCTGGTCTATCTTGAATGGTACACTAATTGATAATATATAAAGGTTTATATAATATGCGGATTCAATAATAAATTTTAAAATATGAAAAATTAATAATTTATAATTAATAAAAAATTTGATATGTATCAACAACTAATATTATTTAAAAATATTTAACATATAACGAATCCAAAGCATCAATATTTAAAGATTATTGAGAAAACCTTTCAACCGCTTGAAATAGTTAATATTAAGCAATTAGCATAATCTTAAACAAATGCTTATTGACTGTCTCTTTAATGAAATTTATTTTCGCTTCACATATACAATATATTTTTTTGCCATTATTAATTTTTTATATACATATGTAATAATTAATATATTATTTAATATATTAAATAATAATTTCGATGAAGTTAGAGATATCAATGAGCTGAGCTGAACTAGGCTTGAGTTACTCCTAACTCGACTCAAGCATGAGTTGATCGGCTCGTCATATTATTTTTTAAAAAAATTAAAAATAATATCATTTTTAAAATAACATTGACTTACGAGCTAGGTCGAGTCGGCCCATGACTCACCCAACTTTAGCCTATGGTATGGTTAGACCGACTATGATCAACCATAATTTGGTCAACCCAGGTGAAAATTGTGCCTGCTATTTTTGACATCCGTGGATGAAACTATGGATGAGTATATCAAACAATAGGTCAATATCACTTTTATGGCTTCTTGTTTTGCGCGTTCGTGATTCAACTCAAAGGCCATAAACGTCAAAGGTACCTTTCCAAAATACACCCCATAAAAAGAAAAAAGCTGATTGTATTATTTATTAATTGATAGTTGACCATATAAGTTTGATTTAGCAAATTGTAGTAATTATTTGTTAGAGATTGGTTCACTATGATTTTATTGGAGCTGGACGTTGTTGCTTGAATTTGTGATCTCGATTAATTTGGACTAAAAAATACCTGTAAAAACAACAAAGGTATACCGGAAGTTGATCGTCGACTTGCCCTTCCGATGCTTAAGTCAGTTTTCTGCAGTAAATTTTTTGGCTAATAACAAAAGTTATCAGAGTTAATAAAGTCGTACATGTATCGCGAGGAGATAATAATTTTATATAGTATATACCTGACGTGTTAATTCAACCTCATGGGAATGGGCCAATCGACCCACACGTCATCCTACTATCCTAGGATTAAACCTGGGCCTTAAGATAACCGACCTGATCAGAGATGTTGGGTAAAATTAGTTATTTAGTATTAACTATTTATGTATAAAATAACTTATGAAGACATAATATTTTTAAAAATGATAAGAATATGAATATTAAATATTTTAATATTTCGTTGAATATTCTTTTAAGAATTTATATTTTAGATAAATCATGTCCACTTGTACTGTTTCATCATCTATAAAAAATTTATGCAATTTTTTCTATTTTCATTTTTTTTAAGGTCAACATTTTATTTCTAACTTATAACAACATAAAACAATTATAAAAATAAACATTGTTCTTAAAATATAGGCATCTAGGGACCTCAATTAAATAGTATAATTGACTTTTGATAATTAAGATTTTGATTTATTGATAAAAACGCTATTGTATATAAGTGTTTTTATTTCAGGCTGTTTATGTTAAATTAACCATATCTTACTCTTCAAATAACTTTCGTAACTGCTTGAAGAATTCAACAGTTAAAAACAACCAATTAGTTAAAAAATAATTGATTGGTTGTCAACCAAACGATGCCGAAATCTTCTTGAACCATTTCAATTTTCAACCTTATTTTATTAAATCTTATCAATATATTTACATAAAATTCACATAAATATGTAAATAAGATATAATAAAACATGATAAGAATATTATCATTGAAACAGAAAATTTGATCTCCTTCGGATATGTTTTTTTTATATTATAACTTACAACTTACAATAACATAATAAATTATACCTTTGATAACCTAAGACTGAGTAATATATCTTATATAACTAATCAATATTAACATATTTGACGCTACCTTTTCATTTTAATCATATTATGCAAATATTTTAAGTAAATTTCAATTGATATAATCATGAATTTTATAGATAAAAAATTAAATTAAAAAAGTATATTTGACAATTCAAAATTTTAAATTATTATTTAAATTTTTTAAATAGTTCATTGTCTCATTCAGAGAATACGTGATCTGACTTATACAAGTCGAGGCCCAGTAGTACACAGGTGATCCAGAAGAACTGGCCCATGGCATATCAGCAATATAGACCCAAATCAAGGGGCCATTTTCAGGTAATGACGGTAGGTTTACCTTTTTCAATTAATTTTCGCGCGCCATGTCTCTCTCTAAAGCAAAAGGAAAAGCCTCCACCGTTGGCTTCAATATTCTCTGCCTCATCAGATTCTCTCCAAAAATCCGATCGCTTCAACTTTTTATTCCTTCTTTTCGCAAGCCAAGAATCACTTTCTCTCTTTCAGATTCTCCTCTCTTTTCTTTTCTTTTTTTTTTTGGTTGGAATTTTTTGTTATCTGTTTGGATGGATCGTTGCTTTTTAATGGAGGATGCCTCCTGTTGCGTTGTTCCTCTCTTCTCTACTCTTCCTTTTTTTTTGTTTTTCTCTCTTCTTCGCATCTGTCGTTTTCTTAGTTTACCGGGCTATTTCTATACATACCTTTAGCTTCTTCGTTCTTCAATGGCACCTCCTTCGTCTCTCAACTACAACTCTAATCCCTGCGTTTATGGTACGACGCTCTCAGCTCCTTTTTCACTTGATACCGAAAAGTTTTTCAGGCTTACGTTTATTGCTATGGAATTGAAGATTTGGACGTTAATTAAGCAGGGGACTTTGTTTCTTCGTACGCAGAGAGGAAATCGGGGCTTATGAAATGGCTGAGTAAGCTTTTTAAGAGTTGGTCTAGTCACGGTGGTGGTGGTGGCAGTGGCCGACGTCCGCAGGTTATCGGAGACGAGAACGTGATGTGGCGTGCGCCGGCTAGACCTCTGGTAATTTTACTATTTATTTTCACATTCTGATATGATTTTCACCATAGTGTACGTCATCCTCTTCGAGAATCTTATATAGGTTAATTAACTCGTTGACGTATGAATGATGCGATCCTAAACAAAATTTTGTGTAAAGTTACATGCATATATCTTTACTTTTCACAAGCTTTGTTCCTTTTGTAATTATATATATATTTATAATCCCTTAATTACTGTATGAAGATGTTTCATGTGGACAATTTGTTTCGGAACAAAACTTTACTTTATATGCAAGCCACATGGCTCATGCAAGGGCTTTATTTAGAATTGTTATTGATTTGAAAAGAACAAGACGTTTCTGGTTTTCTAAATCCAAATCTTCTTTTCGCAAGATTCCCGAGTCAGTTAAGTGATCATGCAGCGTTTGATGACCTAAGAATAGCAAGACTCACTGTTTACCCGATACTTACTTGACATTGTGATCAGTGGTTGGTTGTGTTTGGATGTTAGATTGAGTTGATTTGTTTAGGGTAACTACACTGAGCCCTTAACCTCTTTTTAATGTTAGTTCTTGTGTTCTAAAAATTATTATTTATTTTTTAATCATCACACAATCTTGTGGTCACCCTTGTGTTTGTGGTAGAGTAAGTAGTTTATTTATACCCACTTGCAAAATGTTTAACAATCTATTGCTATGTTTCAAGCTCTACCAATCGCACAGCCAAATCTTCCAGGCAACAACTGTCACTAATCAAATGGATTTGGTATTATTAATGTGATCTTTTGATTCTAAGCAGGACGATCACTCTAGGGCTGAGAAGGAGAAGGAAGATCTGGATCAAGCCATTGCACTTTCATTGGGTGATGATTCGAGAAGACCAAATGGTCCGTCTCTATCCCCTTTGGGACTTTTTAAGTTCAAGGCACGCAAGTTCTTGTACTTTATTAGGGGTTCGTGTTAACTGACAGCGATTTTTGAGCAGGGTGTCGGTGGAGAGGAAACAATGATGACGAACTAACAAGGGCTCTTCCTGATAGTTTAAATCCTTCTTTATACCCTCCTTTTGCCCCCGCCCACTACTATCCCAGGAGTTATAGGTACAGTGTTCAATTGGAGTTGTGATTTACAATAAGCTGACACCCCATACATTTTCTCGATCATGGATGTCTATCCTCAAGTTCAATAAAGAAATTCAAGATGCTTTCATGCTAAAATCTTCTGCTTTCACGTTAGTGTGTAATCTGATTACTTTTTGGGGAAAAAAAGGGCAACACAATCAACTGCAAGGTTGACGCTCTTTAAAATCTCAATCATAAATTTTGACTTGTAATGGATATTTATGCCTGCATCATGTAGAGTGTGTGGAGGTTGCTCTCGTGACATTGGTTATGGCAATTATTTGGGATGCCTGGGAAAGTTTTTTCACCCAGAGTGCTTCCGTTGTCATGCTTGTAGTTATCCCATTACAGAGAATGAGGTAGTTTCTTTTTCTTGAATCTGCACCTTTCTTTCTTCCTAAAAATGAGTATCGTTATCTGGGGGTTTTCTTTCGTCAAACTGTTTAACTTGCCTTTTCTTTTTCTGTTGAACCAAGTTTTCTTTGTCAGGGAAGGATCCCTATCACAAGTCTTGTTTCAAAGAGTTGACACATCCCAAATGCGAAGTCTGCCGCCAATTTGTAAGATGATGCTAGTCTGATTAATATTAACTCTAATGTTATGCGTCTTGTGTCTATGAAGCACCTTTTATGAACTTAAATGTCTTAACTGCATACATTCTTAAGACAACGGAAGCCTGTACCTTCTCAGTTGGCTATTCCACTTGTGACACTTGTCAGGACACCTTTTCTCCAGTAAACAGAGCTTACCGTGTATAATGAGATTAAAATCCACTGATGTTCTGAAGAACTTGATATCCGAATTGCAAGTTTGAGATTCTGAATTTAACAGTACATACGATCTTATGTTTCATGGAAGAATACTTAAAATAATAGAATATAGTCTTAAGTGTTGTTTCCTTTGGCATAACTATGAAATTAAGAAAAGTGTAAGCAGAGTTCGTAACTAACTTCGTTAAAATCTGTTTGAAGGTAGTCATTACTCTTTTAATTCAGGAGGTTGTGCATATTTTGCAACTTGGTTGCTTTCTTCAGCATTGAAATTTGCTGAAATTGGCCGAACTTAGTTGCATACTTTTTTAGGAAAAAGAAAGTGACGTTTAATACAATTTGTAAACTTTTAATTTGACTAATTTGCATATCCCAACAAATGCACCCGACTTGATTGAGTATTTGTTTTCTACGGAAAAGAAGTATCTATTACTACAATCTGTAAACTTTTAATTTCACTAATTTGCAGATCCCAACAAATTTAGCTGGCTTGATTGAGTATAGATGCCATCCATTTTGGTCCCAAAAGTACTGTCCAGCACACGAGCATGACGGTACGGCTCGTTGCTGTAGTTGTGAACGACTGGAGGTACTTACCCTAGAAAATGTAATAAATCTCTCTTACTATTTTGGAGAATGAAATAAATTCAATACTGATATTCAGATTCTGTAGTCTTGTAATTCAACATACTATTCTCTGGAAGATGGACGAAGCTTATGCTTAGAATGCATGGAATCTGCTATTATGGACACTGGTGATTGCCAACCTCTTTACCATGCCATCAGGGACTATTACGAGGGAATGAATATGAGGCTGGACCAGCAAATTCCGATGCTTCTTGTTGAAAGACAAGCACTTAATGAAGCTATTGTTGGGGAAAAGAACGTAATATACGATCTCTTGATCTATATTTTGGGCATATTACTTCCACGTTTGTTTATGCGTGATATGGTTTGTACCAGGGCTACCATCACATGCCTGAGACAAGGGGTTTATGTCTTTCTGAAGAGCAAACTGTTACAAGTGTATGATGTCATGGCTATCTGGTTTTGTTTTACTAACCTAGGATGTGTAACCAAAAATTTAACATGATGTTTCCTCGTCTGATTGATTTGATTGTACATAGATACAAAGAAGGCCGAGAATTGGAGGCCACAGACTAATAGGAATGAGAACCCAACCCCTAAAGCTGATCAGGAAATGTGAAGTCACAGCAATTCTTGTGCTCTATGGTCTTCCAAGGTAATATTACTTATTTTTTGCGTGGCAAAATTTTCTACTTGCAGTTAGGCCACACATTGCGGTTTACTAAAACCTTAAAAGAGTTTAAAACCAAGCAACAGATGCATAAACGTTTAGGCCTAAAAACCTTAAGCGGAAATCAGTAAGTTGTTCTTGAAAGTATTCAGACACCTGTTTTCTTCTGCAATTGTTACTCTATTTATTGTATCGGGCGGTTGGATTTTAGTATATCGGCCTTTAATTTTGGCACGGGCAGAAATTGATACGTCTTCTTCTTGTTGGGATATTAACCAACTTCAGATTATGCCGAAATTTGTTTGCAATATACATTATGTTATTTTTCATGTCCTGAGAATTCCATTAATTGGGATTGATTTGCTTCAATCTTTTGTTGGATATTTTTGGTGGATTCAGATTGCTAACAGGAGCAATTCTTGCCCATGAGTTGATGCATGGTTGGTTACGACTTAAAGGTAGAAAGACAACCATCTCGATGGTCTCCTTAGAGTTTTTCTGTTTTTCCTTTCTTGCATGAAGTACTTTACTCCGTTAATTTCTTCCTACACAAACTCAGGATATCGTAACCTAAATCCGGACGTAGAGGAAGGTATCTGCCAAGTACTCTCATATATGTGGCTCGAGTCAGAAGTGTTGCCAAGATCCAGAGGCATGGCATCTACATCAGCAGCTTCCTCTTCATCATCTGTTTCAAAGAAAGGTGGCAAATCTGATATGGAGAACAAATTGGGTGAATTCTTCATGCACCAAATTGCTCATGATGCTTCAACGGCTTATGGTGAAGGATTCAGAGCAGCTAATGCTGCTGTTAACAAATATGGTTTACGTCGCACCCTGGACCACATTCACTTTACCGGCAACTTCCCGTTGTGAAATTGAAACCAAAACAACAAAGGTCATGTAGTTTCTACTTCATCTGATCTTCTCTTATTCTCATTCTACACAATTATTATACTCACGAGGCGGATTCAACTTGTCGTATTGATATAGTATCACAACACCCCGCTTTTCATGGGTTCTCAAATCCAATAATATCGTTTCTATTATGGCCTTTAGTTTCCACGCTCTTGAGACTATACATTACGTGTTTCTATTTAGATGCAGAGAGTATCATTCTGTGAAAGAGATTGGTTAAGAGTAACCGGTGAAGACGAAGCCAGAGAAATACAAAGCTTAGTAAATCTAGTAATGTAAAACAAGACAGAAACAGAACATACCATATTTCTGTTCACTAAAGTGTATTTATATTATATCAGCTCCCAGAACAAATCTGCTCTTGCTTCTTGTTGCACGGCCTTTTGATTCAGTTAAAGAAATGGGAAAAGAAAAAGCAACAATCTTTCAAGAAAACGAAAGATGGTTTTCTTCTTCCACTTCCTAAGAGTCCATTTTTATGCTTTGATTCACCATATGGTCAAGGCAATTGCTGACAAATAAACATATTGAGAATGTGATGGTTTCCAATAAATCAATTGAATAGTTTCACAAAATCTGGGAAGAAATTAACTTGCATAAGTTGGAAATACACACTAAACTTACAATAGGAAATATGTTCCTTAATTAGAACAACAGGCTCTTCTGTTGGTATCTCCAGACATGTTGGAAACATTTATTGTAGTGCCTTGAGGAAGTCCAGTTGAATTAGCTGCTTCTTGTGCAGCCAGAGCTTTCTTACTAATAATTTGATAGATATCCAATAAAATGGTCTGAAATGCCTTCTCTACATTGTATGCTTCAAGTGCTGAAGTCTCCAGGAACGACAAACACTCCTTCTCAGCCAATGCTTGAGCATCTTCTGCAGCAACTGCTCTCAGATGGTTCAGATCAGACTTATTACCAGCCATCATTATGACTATGTTAGAGTCTGCATGGTCCCTAAGTTCCCGGAGCCACCTTTGGACATTATCAAAGGTTTGTCTCTTTGTTATATCATAAACCAAAAGTGCACCAACTGCACCTCTGTAGTATGCACTTGTTATGGCTCTATACCTCTCTTGTCCTGCTGTGTCCCATATCTGCGCCTTCACTGTTTTCCCTTCTACCTGCACCAGACTAGTATATCTTAAATTTCAGAACACGGGCTGCGAACGATTATGATAATTACGGACGATACCGAGATAAATCATACGAAATGTTGGTTTCAGGATGGAAGTCTGATAGAGATAGTTCTTCTTTCTTGATCTTCACGTTCAATTTCTTTAGAAATTCATGTTTGGAGGTATGAAAAACGAACCTGGAGAGTTCTTGTGGCAAACTCAACGCCAATGGTGGACTTGGACTCGAGGCAAAACTCGTTACGAGTAAACCTGGAAAGGATGTTGGATTTACCAACCCCAGAGTCTCCGATCAGTACGATCTTGAATAAATAATCGTATTCATGATCCACCTTGTATGCCATTTCTTCTTCTTCTTCTTCTTCTTCTTTTTCTTCTTTTATCTTTCAGACTCACTGAAAACTATTTGACCAAATCACAATTCATATGAGATCTTAGTCGTTTCTTAGAAAAGAACAATGAAAAAAAAACACACACACAGGAACCGAACCAATACCATAAAAGAAGAGAGGAGAGTTTTAGTTTTTTTTTTTTTTTGTAAAGTGGAGTTTCAGAATGCTGTTCCTTGTACATAGGAACGAGAAAGAAAACGGAAAAACGGAAAAAACGGCATTCGCAACGGCTCTTTATTTGGGTTTAAAGAAACTTGAGGTCTCTTTTCAACCACAAAAAGACATTTCCATACAATACTTGTAGATGCTTGACATTTATTACTTATAATTATAATGTCAAAAGAAAATTGTTTGATGCAATTTCAGATAAGTTTTTTCTTTCAAAAGGACTTAAAATATTTCATAAAGAGAAAAATTTTGTACATCATAAAAAGAAAAAAAGAAGTTAAAATTTTTATAAATCTTTGCAGAAAAATTAATTAATTATTTTTAAAATTTTGTAAATTTAAATTTAAATTTAAATTATTGTTGATATAGTTTATACTTAAATTATTATAGTACTGATTAATAAATATAATAAAAATTTGAGAAAATAACTTAAGTTATCTCTACATTTTCCACTTTTCTAATGAAATGAAGAAGATTTTATAAAATATTTGGTGTGTATAATAATTTATTTGATAATGTTTAACATATACAGATTATAAAATTTGTTTCTAAAAAATTACACAACTTCAAACTTTTGAATATCTTTAAGAATTCAAATTAAATTTTCAGAGGCATTCTCATCTAAATTTTCTTAATCTAATCTTCCATAAATATAATCAAATCAAGGGTTAAAGTAGACAAGTAAGAATAGCCGCCTGATTAGTTTCAACTCCTCGTTTAAGACTCTCCTTTGTAGGAGGTTTTGAGTTTGAGTCACCAAAAATGAAGGGAGAGGGGAATTTTTCATTTTGATGATCCTCTAGCCCCTCTGGTATGCTCCTTGGTCGAATCAATTACGAACGTTTGACTTCCAACGGCGATGCGAGAGTTGGAGCTACCAGAAAGAACTCGAGGCTGTTGTTAACCTGATACTGAGCATGGTTAGTGATCAATCAGCAGCTGACCAATCAGTATATGATGATTCTTTGTGCGCAGAAGTACACAAACTACATATAAACCTGATGGATCTTGAGGTTTCTGATTTACTGCTCTTAGAGTGAAGTCTTAAATGTTAGATTATTTAATGTCGCATGTAATTTATTGATTGAGTCCTATGAAACGCACTCAAGATAATGGTTATTGGGTATTACTCGAATGGGTCTCAAATAGGTCATAGACCCTTTTCCTCTCTCTTCCACTTACTAAAGGACGTGTCATTTGGTAATGGTATATAAGTTGCAAAACTTATGAAATGAGAATGATTCTGAACCATTGAGGAATTTGCTAAAAGAAGAAGACGAGAGGAAATAAATCAATATCTTACAATAACGACAAACAATTATGTATACAGGTACACAAATCATTCGATCCAATAAATGTTTTACAATTGGTATATATCAGAGCATGGTAATTTATGATTTGTTATCTACGATATTTCTACCGTGAATTACGATGATGATGTTGCATGATTATTGTTATCGTGTATGTTTCTGTATAAAGCATGGTTGAAGCATTATTTGTGTTCTAGCGTTATGAATGATTTCGTTAGTTTTGTATGAGAATTGAAAATCCTCAAAACCGTAAAGTTTTCGTTGTGCTGATCATCCTATGTGATCATGATGTTTTTTTGTATTTGTATACCTTTCGTAGATACAGTGCCATGAAAGCAATACAGTGAATGGAAAAGTGATTTCAGTTGTTAATAGGATCATGGATACGGGTTTGACAAACCCATCATCACTGCTTGTCTGATACATAATATCTATGGATGACCGAAACAACAAATAGAGAGATAGGCTTAGAGTAAGAAACATATACATGAGAAAGAACCAAAACAAGTGTGATTATGGTTGTTGATTATTACGGCGCACCCATGAAAGAATGACGTTAAGATGTCTTGTGGTTTGAAACAAACCCATGAATTGGTAATGGGCAATAGAAAGAATTGAAAATCAACGGCCGTGTTTTGATGAGTTTTCGGTGTATATGTTGTTAATAGTGTTTATTGTGTTGTATTTATGCTCTTGATCATGCTTGAAATGGTTTGCATTAGAATAGAGATTAAAGCAACGACATGATAGAATAATCATCAAAAAAACGAAAAAGAAATCCATAAAAAACCAAAAATGCCGAAGGAAGAAGATGAACAACGTCTGGCGCGTGCAGAATAGTGAGGGTGGACGTTGGCGCGCGCAGTACACACGTCAATCGCAGCCCTCAGGCTTCCAGGAGCTGGCGCGTTCTCTGCATGCGCCAGCAAGGGCTTCAGGCCCAGAAATGAATTTTTGGGCTAGTTTCTGATGATTTTTTGGGCCCCCAAAGGTTATATTAAGTTAATAGATATGTATGACCCAATTATAATGGATAATTTAATTCATAATTGATTTATACATAATATAAGTTTAAAAACTTTGTGTCATATTATATATTTCTTTGGTACTTGGAATATTTTATATTATGTAATAATTGAAATTAAATTTTCCTAGCATATGTTGAATATAATACATGACATTATGGATATTTATAATAGTTTGTTTGTCACCAAGGTGACCAAACTAGTTATATTAACTTTGTCATGTATGATAATTGTCCAATTAAATGTTTATTGCATAAAAAGCTTGTTAGTCACCAAAGTGACCTAACTTGAAAATAGTTAATCATTTAATTGTGATTTATTTCAATTGTTCAATATGATATGATGCGAAAATGGTATAAAGATTGAATTGAACAATTGAGATTATTAATTATAACGTTAGGAGGTCACCCAAAGGTGGACCATTGCTTATAATTAATGACATTAAAGGGATTTTATCAACATATTAAGTTAATA
>JANTNU010000160.1:8865-26658 GCA_024752395.1 Erythroxylum havanense | reverse complement strand
TGTTCTGGTAGTGCGCCTTTGTCGTGGGATACGTGTCGGGAGTCCCGATGTGTACCCTACGGTGAGGGGGCGCTACAGTTTGAAAAGAGATACAAAATTATAATATAATATGCCTTACTAAGAATGTAGAAAGACATAAATTGGTCAAGTGAAAAATGAGAGGTAAAGCTTTTTCATTGGGATTGATGTAGGATGTCTTTCCTAACTTTGACTACATAGTTAAGCTTTGGTATAAGAGGTTAGGATAATTCTATTATACTACAATACCACTAATAAAAAAATAGAGTTTTTTCCAAGAGCTACCACCTTTACGTGAACTCATGCCAAATTATATGATATATCATTATGCAAACAAAAAAGGCTACAATTTTCAAAGACTATATAGAGAGCATAAGAAATGTTATAGTTGATACACACTAATCTTTATAAACCTCATAATGATCCATCATTGTAGGGAAATAAGTATTACATTACTTTTATTGATGACTCCAACCAAATATGTTGAATTTACATCGTAAGGTTCAATTTAGAGTTTACATAAGTGTATATGAAATTTAAAGCCTGGATTAGGAACCAAAGCAGATATAGAATTCAGGTCCTAAGATCATGCAATGGGAAGGAGTACACATTAAAATAGTTTAATACCTCTTATGAAGAAGCTAGAATTGAACACTAATTAACTACCCCTTTTACTCCAAAACAAAATAAAATTAAAGATGATTCAATGCATATTGCATGGAAAATGGTTCCTTAAGAAATTTTGGATAGAAACAATTATCTTACTCCCTTTTTCTACTAAACACGACCCTTATAAAGATTTAAAAGGAAAAACTTTATTTGAAGTAGAGTATAACTATAAACATTCTTAATGAAACTTTAAATTCTCTGGTGGCATATGTTTATCACCTATAGCTCATATGAAAAGAGATAAGCTTGATAAAAGAATAGATCCTAGCCTTTTTCATTGGCTACAATAACATATTTAAGGTTTATAAAAAAAATTCGCTATGACTAGAAAGATTCTAATAAGAAAAGATGTTCAGTTTGTAGAAGAGCAATAGTATTGTTAAAAGAGGAAGATAGAAAATAAATTAATGACTTTCCACTAGCGTAAGGTGTACAAGTTGTTGATCCTCCTATCAAAGGTACTGGAGTACTCTATGATATATATTAGAGATGCATTATTATAATGTTTGAGCTAGTATGATTCAATGAAGTTAAAAAGGATCTAAAGTGGAGAAATACAATTCAAAAGGAGGTAAATATGATTGAGAATTAGACAGTAGTGTGTTGAAAGGTCACATCATATGAAATTAACTTGAGTAAAAGGGATATTCAGAACTAGGTTGAATGTCGATGATTCAATTAACAAGCACAAGACCATACCTATGGTGAAAGGGTTTGCTCATGTGTTTGGTATTAGTTTCTCATAGACATCTGCTCTTGTTACATGACTTAATACCATCATAATGCTTCTTATATTAGCTAAAAAAAAGTTGGAAGTTATTTTAGTTTGATGTAAAATCATATTTCTCAATAATTATTACAGTAGGAAATATAGATTAAGAAACTTGCAGATATACAATAAAGGGAGGTGAAGAGAAGATTTATTTGCTCAAAAAGGCCTTATATGGTCTAAAATATGCTCCAAAGAGCTTGATACAATATGATTGATGAGTAGCTATTAAGTCTTGATTTTACAAAGAGTCTGAGTGAGTCAAATTTATATGTTAATCAGACAAATATTGATGTTTTTCTTATTTCTCTATATATGGACTATTCATTGGTAATATGAACTAATGTCATTCTTATTAAGCAATTCAAACATAATATGATGAAGGTTTTTGAAATAACTGACTTGGGAACATTAACGTACTTCCTTGGAATGAAGATCAAATAAGATCAACAAAGTGTTTTTATATGTTAAAATAAGTATACTAAGAAATTTTTAAAAAAAAATTAAATTGAGGATTGAAAGTTAATGAATACTTCAACAAATCAAAAGAAGAAACTATGTAAGGAAGATAGTGCACAAAAGGTTGATTAGGTTATCTACAAAAGTCTTATATCTTGTTCAATATCTTTCACATCCACTAAATCTGACATTTTGCAAGTTATAAGTGTGTTATTAAGGTTTCTGCATTGTGTGAGTGAGGCATATCCCAAAACAACAAAACTTGTCCTTATATATGTCAAAAGAATTGTTGATCATGAAGTGTTATTTAACTATGCCCATATGTCTACTTTTATGGTTTCTCTAATAATGATTTAATATGGACTGTAGATAACATGAAAGGTGTTTCAAGATACTACTTTATACTTAGTTTTGGAAAGTTTTCATTGAGATCTAAGAAGTAGGAAATTGTTTGCTAATCAACCTTTAAAACAGAATTTATAATTGTGACATCATGTGTGAATCAAGTTTTATAGCTAAGAACGGTACTAGTTGATTTGGATGTGAATCAAGAAGAAGACACTAAAGTAAGTAGCTATTGTCATTTTTAACAATCTAGTTCTTTCATAAAAAAACCAAGCTTTTCGACAACAGACAGTCCAACAACATTATTCAGTTCTTCTATTATCTCGTACAATTACCAAAATGTACAGAGAACTATAAATTAAAATTGTCAACTTTCGATGTAGAAGCTTCAATGGTGCTGCTATGAAGAAACTCGATACACACACTGGAACCTAAGATTTCTTTCATTATCTACGTGTGGTTTGAAGTGCCTGGAATGCTCGAGGAAGCCAAAATCCATTTCCAAATATATGAAGCCTCATTTTAGTCAGTATAATCAATAAACAGCCCAAGGACTCCTATTTCATTCTCACTCGTTCTAATCCTCAGTTTTTCCTTCTTCTTCTTTTTTTCACAAGGGAAGACTACAAAACTAATATAACGTTCTTGGGATCAGCGTGCCTAGCGCACCGCGCCGGAGGATCTCCTGAACACCGAAAGGGGGCTCGTGAAAGAAAGAAAGTCTTGGGCTGCACACCCCTGCAAAACGGGCAAGGCTGTCCGCGCACCGGTTGCCTTCTCTGAACACATGCTTCCACTGGATTGTCCACTCCCGTTGTAACAGCTGGTGAATACCTGTCATCAAAACAGAAACCTCTGTCAGTAAGACAATAGGGGCGGATAGAAGGTTAATGACCTCCAACGAATCAACTTCGAGGACAACTCGGCGATAGCCCAGCCCCCAGGCCAAAATGAGCCCTGAGTGTGCCCCCCATAACTCCGCGATTAACGACGAACTCTTAGCAAAATTGTGCGTGAATTCCCCTCGTCACTCCCCACGGCAGTCCCGGATCAGACCGTCGCGGAAGGCCGAATGGAAGGGGTGCGATGCGCCATTAGTGTTAACTTTCACCCAGCCCGCCTCAGGCTTCGTCCACCCCACGCGGGTACCCACCAGTAAGCCCTGAACTAGGGAGACACACTTCTCCATCATCCGAGCTCTGGCAATCCAGCCCACGTAGTTCATGATAACGTGGTGCCCTACCGTAGGCCAAACAAAAGTCGGGTCAAAGATGCTGTTGTTCCTCCATTTCCAGAGAAACCAGTAAGCGACCCCAAAAACGGTAGCCCACGCTTCCCGTTGCACCGGAGTTTGCGTAGTGAGATTACACATAAGCCAAGTGTCCACCTCTTGCTGGAAAAAGGGCCCATCCACCCCCACCTGGGGAAATAGACTCCAGAGAGCGCGGACCCGAGGACAATCTCTGACCACATGAATCGTGGTCTCCTCCTACCCACAGGAAGGGCAACGATTATCGATGACTAAATGGCAAATCACGCGCTGTTGATTCATCAGAAGACGTCGTTTAGCAACTAACCAGAGAAACGAGCGAATGCGCTGAGGGCCCTCCCATTTCCAAATAATCTCCCACAATCGATGTCGAGTGGCTGGGGAGAGACCCTCGATAAACGCATAAGCAAAAGCCACAGTAAACCCCCCGTGGGGGGAAGGAGCCCACACCAACCTATCCTCCTCTCTACACCCGGCACTAGGGTCAAAGGCTGCTATCGCCAAACAAACCGTGGACGAAAGGTAATGTTGAAACTTGTGCCACATCCAACCGCCCCCGGCCGCCTGGAGGTCTGCAACCAAAGCCAAAAGAAGCCGATCCGGGACTGGAGCGGAGGCCACCTGTAAAAGAGGACCCCAACCAACCAGGCAGTGATCCATCCAAAATAACATTCTCCTCCCATTCCCGAGATTCCATTTGAGTCCTTACCGGACCCATTGCCAAGACGCCGAGATGCCTTTCCAAACGGAGGACGCCCCTGACCTAGAGATTGTCAAAGGAATGTGGGTGGTATCCAGACGATATTTTGCTCGAAGAACCCGAACCCAGAGGGTTGCAGGGTTCGTGAGTAGCCCCCAACTCAATTTGGCCAGAAACACGTCATTCATAGAACGGATGCGTTTGAGGCCCAACCCCCCTTCCAACTTAGGTGTACACACCGACTCCCAGTTAACGAGGTGAACATTTCGTTGAGCAGGGGAGGAGGCCCAGATGAAATTCCGCATGAGTTGTTCCAAGTCGTCGCAGTAGACGAACCGTTTGCATGGTAAACATGGGCAACGCTAACAGGACGGCCTGAGTCAAAGTAACTCGGCCTGCTAACGAAAGAAGGCGGGCTTGCCACCCTGCCAATTTCTGTTGAGCAGTATCCAGGATATACTGATAGGTGCGTCTGGACTGCCGCTCGTGAAGCAGAGGAACACCTAAATACCGTCCCAGGTTAGACGTGCGCAAGACCTGAAGCCGCTGGCTTAGGCGTTGTACAGTCTCCCGAGAAACGTTCTTAGAGAAGAAGATCCGAGTTTTAGCTTTGTTCACTTGCTGTCCGGAAACAGAACAGAATGTGTCCAACGTGTTAGCAATAATCTGAATTTGACAATCCTCGGCTTCCACAAAAAGAACCAGGTCATCCGCAAAGAACAAATGGGAGAGTGGAGGGCCCGTACGTCCCAACTTAATCGGCTTCCAAGCCCCCCGAGTCACCTCCGCCTTAATGAGGTGACCCAGTCTCTCCATACAGAGGACAAACAAGTAAAGAGAGAGGGGGTCCCCCTGCCTAATGCCCCGCGAAGGCCTGAACGAGTCAGAAACTGTACCTTGCCACGCTACTCGTAGGGAAGTAGACGTCACACAGTGCATAACGACCCGAATGAATGTAGCCGGAAGGCCAATATCCTCCAACGTCTCCTGAATAAACGACCACCGAAGGAGATCATAGACTTTCTCCAAATCCACTTTAATGGCCAGATAGCCGGTTTTACCCGACTTCCTCCTCATCGAATGGATCACCTCCTGGGCTATAATAATATTATCTGTGATATGTCGGCCTGGGATAAAACTACACTGGGTCGCCGCTAATAAATGGGACATGAGGACTTTAAGGCGATGCACCAGCACTTTCAAAATGATCTTATACAACACGTTGCACAAGCTGATCAGCCGAAAGTGAGAGACTTGAGTCAGGGAGGAGATTTTCGAAATGAGGACAAGAAGCGTGCTATTCAGATCTGGGTCCCAGTAATCTTGGTGGAAGATTTTTTGAACGAAATCCACAACAGCGGGACCAACCGACCCCCACTGACTTTGATAGAAGCGAGCATTAAACCCATCTACGCCAGGGGCTTTGGTAAGATTCATCGCAAAAACAACTCTAGCAACCTCCTCATCTTGAATAGGGAGATTGAGCTCCCGAACGTGGGTCTCAGAAAGGGGGGAAAGGCCCCAACGATGGGAAACCGAGCGGTAGGACCGGCGTCCAGACTATACAGTCTGACAAAATAGTCCCGAACCAAAGTACGCAGTTGGGTCGGATCAGAAACCCTATTACCATCAGCATCTTGGAGAGGCTCGATATGCAACTTCCAACGTTTGGCCAGGGTGATCGTGTGATAATATTTGGTATTTATGTCCCCTTTGGAAATCCATTCACGTCGAGCCTGTTGGTACCAGAACAGCTCCTCCTCGAATAGGACCTGGAGTAACTCCTTACTGAGTTTGTCTTCCAAATCCAGCAGCGAGGTAGGGGCACCGGTCGACATGGCTCGCTGAATCCCTCCCAGCCGGGCCATAAGCTGCTTCTTTCTGTAGAAAATGTTCCCAAACTCTTGGTGGTTCCAACGCTGGAGGTAACCAAACAGCTGGGCTAAGGATTGGCTGAGTGGCTCCCCCACCGGGTTCCATGACTCCACGACCACTGCCGGAAAACCCGAGTGCTTGAGCCAAGCATTCTGGAAAAGAAACGGCGGATCACTTTGTAATCTCGCCTGGGCCGGAAGGAAGTGGATCAGCAGAGGACGATGGTCAAACCCTAGGAAAGGAAGATGCTGATTTACCGTCTGGGGGAAGCACTGAAGCCAAGATGTCGACCCAAACATCCTATCGTGGCGAGCTTTGACATGCTCCCGTCTCCAAGTAAATTTAGACCCAACGTAGCCGAGGTCATGTATCCCACACTGATGGACCCAATCCCGAAACCTCCGATTCACAACCAAGGCCGAGATAGATCCTCCACTTTTGTCCAAGATATCCAACTTAGCATATGAAGCTTCACGCAACAAGGACAATTCCTATGCAGAAAGGTGGAAATTTTCAAATATTTGAACGTCAACCATTCTTGCTTAGATTTTTCAGCCTGACTTTAACACGTCTTGGACACGTATTCTACGTCTTGGACACGTATTCTTCAAGATGTCCCAACCCTCATCGCTTTCAGGCCACCCCACCTTCCACTTAACACTTACCGCTTACGCAAACACCAACCTTGAGGTCTCCAACGTTGATTGAATGCCGCCAAGAAAAAATAGAACCGCCCACATTTACGGCGGCCTCTCTTTTCCCGTTGTCGCTCTTTCTTTATTTGAAAAAAACAAAAAAAAATGTTATCCTCCATTTTCCTTTATCAAAAGGAAACGTACGCCCATGACAATTTGCTATTCTTAAAGTAAATAGAAGAAACCCACAAGGGTGTGGGGCATGAGTTAGGAGATCACAGGAACCACTTTAATGTTATCTTCTATGGGTAGCAATCAACAACTTGCTTTGGTTCATTGTTTATAAAGTTAATTAAATCTCTTCCTTCATAATTGTCATCAAAGAGTCTCTCCAACAATCAGGACAGCAGAGGAGAATCTTTTGGCGAAAGGTAAGTGACTGGCAAGCTTTCTCTTGAACATTGAAAAAAATCACTTCCCTCCTTAGCCAAAGGTCAGCGTCCGCCATTTATTATATCTTCAATTTTCATGTCATAACGTTCAGCATTTATGTTATTTGGCATGCTCCTGGTATGGGAAAGTTGTCAAGAGGAGCAAATTGATTGTCTCCATACCATTAATTATTTATTGATTCTCAGTGGTCCCCGGCCGTTTTCCAACCGTAATTGCTATCACTTCTCTTGGAGTAATATGATCAAAAATCAAACCCATCCACTACCAGTTCTCTTGTAGCTGCAAGCCTGCTTAGTTATCTTGATCCTGCACTGCTCCGATTCTGTTAACCTGTAATGTATCAATCACTGACATCACTATCATCTCTAAGTTATCTTGATCCTTCACTCCTCTGATTCTGTTAACCTCTTCAGATCATAAATTAACTTCTCCATCATCTGCAAGGCTGATTAATTTAATTCGTTGTTGAATCTGCAATAGAAACATCAAACAATTATTTCAAATCAAGCCAACAATCAAAAGTCGAAACTAATCAAACGAAACAAAGAATGATAATTAAGCAAATGCAACCAAAAACGTCAAGAAGCAAGTTGACGAATCTACTTCCTCAGAAAGGCGTGAAAAATAAGGGAACAGAGAACAGTAAGTGAAAATGGAGTTGACGATGGAGGAGAAGCACACGCAGATGGAGCAAACGATATCCAACGACAAACACATCGGGTGCCAGCGAGAGAATCTCAAGGATAACTAACAAAACGTCCAATGCAACAAATGGGAACATTGCAGAAGATAGCATAGGCATAATCTTCTAATCCATCCATGTATGGAAAACAATCCCAGAACAGGGTTATACAACTCACCGTCAAAAATATTCTTTGGGACGAAATCCAAATAGAAACTGGACTGAAATATTCATTAATTTTGCCCAAGGACTAAAAAACCAATTCTTCTTAACGATTCTTACAGTCCCCAATTACATCAAACAGCTGCTAAACTCCTTTTCTCCCCTTTAACATATACGTTCTTTTCTTCTTAAAAACTCCTTTTGGTATTTATAATAACTTTGTTCACAGTTCTCAGTTCTCAGTTCTCAGTTCAGTTCGGGCACTGTTATTGCCAATGATTCCCATTGTGAACAAGGTAGACATGAGCTGGGTTACCGTGAACATGGTAACCATAGCGAGGAACCCTCTTCACCGGATAAGCCACGGGGGGCCTGGAAATCTGACGGTGGCACCTCGGAGTAGAGGTTGCCGGAACCAGACCACTCTGTCCGTTAGAGGACGATGAGGAGGAGGAGGACGAAGACGTGTGGGAGAAGCGAACAGGCGACGAAGGTGGGAGAGTGGAAGAAGGAGATACTTTTTTGGGTGACGATAAAAAAGCTCTGATCTTTAAAGACCCCTTTGGCGTCACCGCCTGATCGTACTCTTCGATGAGATTAGCTAGATCCTCATCGGAGGTGATTGACACCAGAGCGTCTAAGTCCTCAGTCGGCAACTGACAACGTAGAGTCACCGATGACCCACACAACTCTCCCAGCTTCAACAACAACTCTGTAAGAACACCAGACACCACAAAACCCCAACTCCAAATCAACAATAGTTTCATTTTTTTCTTACCTCACTTTACACATAAAATAAACGGAAGTTCCACACTATCACACAAAATAAGGAAATCGCAGACGAGAAAAGCGAAAAACACATAAAAGGAACAGAAGCTAACCAGAGAAGGAAACGGAGCGATCAACGGCGAGGACACGAGTGTCGCCGCCATGATAACGGAGCTTCCCGTCGGGATAACGGGGGACAATCTTCCCACCGTAGCTGCAGAGGAATTTGATGGTTGTTGCAGCGGGCTTGGTGGTGTGAAGTGAAGGTCCGACCATGCTTTTCTGGGTTTTGGATAGAACTGAACAGGGGTCCAGTTAATTAGATGAAAAAGATAAATAGTTTCGAGAGGAAGGCTGAGGAGAGCTTTGAAGAAGATTGGAACTATGGAGTTGCTTCTTCAAGCCTGTGTATGGAACTCTTCTTTTCCTATTTATAGACTTTTCTCTTTCAATTTTATGTTTTTATAAATTAATTTTTTTTCCTTTGGGGAAAGAGGTGGAGGGGTTGTAGTCAGATGACATCAGTCAAGAGAATCTCGGAGAAAGCGGGTCCGCCGTAATTAAACTCGGAATTTAAAAAAATTTAATAATATACATCTTTAACAAATAAAGAAACTATTTTCAAAAGTAAAATTACTATTCCCCTCAAAAAAAAGTTAAATTACTATGATATTCTTTTCTCGCTTTCAATTTTGAGAATATGAACTCCCATTTGTGTTTGCTTTATCGATGAGAAGTCCATGATTTGATCTAAATCAAAGCCAAGTTTTTCTACACCAAAGGTAACGGAATGGTCAATGGTTAAGAGAAGTGCCAAAATTCTACAGAAGTCCTTTCGTTCACACTTGAAAGACCTTGAATCGTTAAAAGACTCGTGGAGGTGACCGCGATTGGTCGACCCTTTTTGGCATCACTTGTTGGTACCTCTGATAAGAAAGGAATCGAATCCTGTTTGATAGTAAATTTACTTGGTCTTCCTTACCCCGTTTTCTTATTTTGTTTTATGCAGGTCAGATCCACTCCTCCATTGGATGGCAGCATCGGGCAGAACCTGCCGACTTCCCCAGGAGACGCGAGTTACTCATAGGGTGGTATCCGCCTCCCCCTAGTTGGATCCGACTTAATATCGATGGTTCCAGCAAGCGGTCCACATCCTCGGCTTCAGCTGGTGAACTTCTTCGAGACACTGAGGGTCGTTGGCTCGAGGGCTTCACCCAGAAGATGGGGTAGTGTTCTGCTATGACTGCGGAGCTTTGGGGCTTATTTACCGGACTCAATCTTGCCAGGGATTGGGGCTTTCGCCGCATCGAGCTAGAGGTTGATTCCAAGTTGGTGTTCGACATTCTCTCCTCAGCGGACAGGAGGTCCCGGGCTCTCAATCCCATAGTCCGCCGCATACATCTACTGCTTACGAGGAACTGGACTGTTGTTCATCGGTTTGTCTATCGAGAAGGCAACAGAGGCACCGACTGGATGGCCAATTATGCGGAGCAACTGGCCGATGGAGTTACTTATTTTGATTCCACACCCATAGGGTGCCACTTGATCCTTATACAGAATCATTCGGGAACTTGTTTCCCCCGCTTAATCGTGTAATTTAGACTGTTTATTTTCCTTTAATAAAAAAAAAGGGACTCATGGAGGTCATTTTCGTAACGGTCTGTACCTAGAATGATCCAACTTTAACACTATCTATCACAAAGGGGTTGTGTGGTCCAGACCTCACCCTCTATCCCGCATAATTCCACTCTGAAGAACAATAGAACATGCCATGGCCAAGTCCTCATGGCCATGGGTTCCACTCCCACTCCCACCAGCTTGCTTGCTTCTTCCAAGGGGTGACTCGCCTGGGCCCCTTTTCCTCCGTAACAGACGTAACGATACAATTGCAGGATAGATACATTCCCAACACAAATGAAAATCAGTTTCTCTTCATATTCACACATTTTAAGTGCGCATAGGAACTTAAACTCCACATCCAACGTATAAAAACCAAAACTAAAAAATCCTAAGTTTTTTTAAATTAATCAGTCGTATATTTTGAATAATTTATTAATTGAAGTATAAGTTTGATTTAAATGAAGAATTCAAAACTATAGGGAAACTGTAATGTAAAACAAATTCTGCCTCAATATTAGCTTTAAAATGTTTGATACGCTCAACAGACCTGAAGTGCTAAAGACTCGAGAATCTCCCCTGCAGGTTGAGCCAATCTCAGGAGCTAATTCCTACATTCAATACTTTCTTACTCCTTGGATTAGATGGAGCCACCGTCTGGTCCCCTGTCTGTTGAAGTGTCCACGCGTTCTCTTAGGTTCGGCCTCAAGCTTGAGATTACCAAGACAAACGACAGTCAAGTTAAGGTGCGGGAATATCCCAAAAGCACCTTTGAATTTCGAAAGTTCTGACTTCTCAGCCTGGCATCTCCCATCTCCATGCTTGTGGGAGATCGCAATTTCTTTGAAGTTAATGGGAACACTCGTCTTTTTTTTTGGGTCAATGAAACGGGGCATACGCCCTAAAGGAAGAAATTACAAGGCGGTGACGCGGGGTAAAAACACCCCAATAGAGTCAGCAAATAGAAGCGACGATATACCCGCAACAGGCTCACCAAACCAATGAATACCAACCGGAAGACGATAGCTATAATTAGCTAACCAATCCGCACAACGGTTGACTTCCCTAAAAACATGACGCACCCTAACATCCCAATTTCTGGTCAGCAACTCCCGGATAGCTGAGTGCAATGGAAGAACATCCCGCTGCGTTGCACTCGTGAGACTGGAGACCACCAGTGCTGAGTCGATAGTCAAATCCACCCGACTATAACCGTGAAACCAGGCCAAGGTGAGACCATGATAAACCGCCCAAAATTCAGCCTGTAGAGCTGAACAGTGCCCCAAAAGTGCACCAAAGCCAACTAACCAATGCCCGCTAGTGTCGCGAAGAAGACCACCGGCCGTGGCCAGACCAGGATTGCCTTTGGCAGAGCCATCGGTGCTCAAATTCACCCAACCTTCACTGGGTTTCGGCCAACTAACCTCAAGAAGCCTACGGGGCTGAGCAGAGGGAGGCGAAACATCCCGCTGGAGCTGTCGGGCCAGCAAGGCGTCACGCACTAGAGAGAAAATTTCACCAATGAGATGGATATGGGAAGCACCGGGGGTAAAACACCGCTCGTTGCGCCAAATCCACAGTTTCCAAAGCACCACACCGAACACCAGAGGCCAATGATCGACAGTGTAGGACCCACACGACCCTCGAAGGTTGCGTTCGAGCCAAGAAGGAAAATCACTACGGTAGAACTGATGCCGATCGTTGCCATGAAGAAGTTGATTCCAAACTGAGCGTGCCCTCCAGCAGTCCCGGAAAACATGTGCCAATGACTCTTCATGCAGCGGGCAATCCACACAAGCTGGAGAGTCAGTAAGAGAGAGTTGAAAACGCCGGCCATTAGTCATGAGACGTTGTTTGGCCACAAGCCACAAATGCAGCTGGACACGCTTCGGCCCTTGCCATGCCCAAATCAACTGCCAGACGGGGCTTCGTGGCTCCCAATCATGCCGGCGTAAGAGACGATAAGCGGAACGGGTAGTGAAGTTACCAGAAGATTCAAGAGACCAATATAATTGGTCAGCCGCCCGAGAACTCCGAGGTGGGAAGACGGCAGCAACGTGTAGCAGAAACTGGGGAGGCAGAAAGTCCCGAAAGTCATCCCACACCCAGTTACCCTGAGCATCCACATAATCACGAACTGAACGGGCTAGATGGCCTGCTGGAATCGGTCTAATAGAGTAAGAGATTAAGGCGCCAGTCACCCCGGGAAGCCAATGATCAATCCAGAAGCGAACCTGAGTCCCATTCCCCACCGTCCATTTAGCCCCCGCCAGTAACATTGGAAATGTGGCACATATACTACGCCACAGGGGAGATGCCACAGAAGGACTATGCAGCGCAGGCGGTAGGAGCTGATCAACTTTATACTTGGCACGAAAGACCTGGTTACAGAGCTTGGTCGGTTCCTGCAGCAGTGACCACCCAAGCTTCATATGAGCAGCTGCGTTCATGGCTCCCAGATGTTTCAACCCGAGGCCACCGGATAACTTTGGGCGACAAACCTGGGCCCAGGAGACAAGATGCATGCGGTGACGGTCCTCAGAGGAGCCCTAAATAAACCTTCTGCATGACCGGTCCAGGTCATGTAGTAAACCCTTGGGAAGTTTAGCAGTCTGCATAGTATAGAGCGGAAGGGCCCCTAGCACCGATTGACATAAGGTGACCCTTCCCGCCATTGAAAGACCCTCCGCCTGCCACCCCGAAAGCCGAGCTTGCATCTTGAGAAGGATATGAGCATAAGTGGCCTTGGTAACCCTCCGATGAAGAACTGGGACCCCCAGGTAAGTACCAATCTCCGTGGTCTGAGCGAAACCAGAGAGACTTGCAATGGTACCACACACATGTAAGGAAACATTGGGGGAGAAGTAAACTTTGGTCTTGTGGACGCTAATGCGTTGGCCAGAAGCATCACAGAACAGATTCAAACAGTCCAGAATCTCACGGATTTGGTCGACAGAAGCTTCCGAGAATAAAACCATGTCATCAGCAAAACAGAGATGGGAGATTTGCGGGCCATTTCTTCCGAACCGAAAAGGTTTCCAGAGGCCAGCTCGCACCCGGGCCTCAATGAAGTGGGAAAGGCGCTCCAAGCATAAAACAAACAGATAGGGAGACAATGGGTCGCCCTGGCGGAGGCCCCGAGTAGGGTGGAAAGCAGCCGAAGGACATCCATGTCATAACACTTGCATCCGAACCGTGGAGACACAGCCCATAATGAGAGTCACCAAGGAATCGGGGACACCAGCACCATGAAGAGTTTCCCGGAGGAAATTCCAGTTCAGTCGATCATAAGCCTTATCCAAGTCAACCTTGATGGCCATGAATCCTTTCTTACCCCGGAGTCGACGGTAAGAGTGTATAATCTCCTGCGTGACTACGATATTGTCTGAAATACTCCGGCCCGGAACGAAACTACTCTGATAGGGTCCAATGAGAGAGGGCAGGGCGGCTTGAAGACGGTTCACCAAGATTTTGGAGACAATCTTGTAGCTCACATTACACAGTCCGATAGGTCGAAATTGTGAGACTTGCTCTGGAAACTCACATTTTGGGATAAGAGAAAGATACGTAGTATTGATTTCGGGGAGACTGGAGGGATGCTGGAACACCCGACGCACCAAATGGATAACATTAGGCTTCACCAGACTCCATTGGGACTGGAAAAAGTGGGCATGGAAGCCATCTGGGCCAGGCGCTTTGTGTGCACCTATGTGAAAGAGAGCGCGGGTGACTTCCAAGTCCGTTACCTCCAAAGTCATGTCGTTCCAAACCTCAAGGGAGACATGTGGAAATTCGCCAAGAAGAGGAAAAGGAGGGCGACTAGCGACCTCTTCCGAAAACAAAGTGTAGAAAAATCTCAGGACAAGGGCCTGTACCTCAACAGGCTCAAAAATCCACTGACCCGCATCATCCCGGAGTGCCTCAATGCGAGTCCGTCGTCGGCGCACCGTAGTCGAAGCGTGAAAAAATCTGGAATTTCTATCACCCAAACAAAGCCAATCCATCCTAGACTTTTGAAACCAACGCAAGGTCTCCTGACGGGAAATGAGGCGAAGGTCGGTTTGGAGTTGGTCCTCCAAATGAACCAAAAAAGGGTTAGGTTGAATCATTAAGGCCCGCTGGACCCCTCCAAGACGGGCGAGCACTCGTTTCTTACGGCGAAAAATATGTCCAAACACATCTCGGTTCCAGGTTTGCAGACAAGATTGCCACCTGAGGAGCATAAGGGGAAGGGCTTCAGAGGCATCCCAGTGAGCCCTGAGAAGGCAAGAGAAGTCGGGGTGGGTAGTCCAGGCTAACTCAAACCGAAAAGGTTTCTCTCCAACAAGCCGAACAGGCGGACGCTCAAGACTGATCAAAATAGGGTGGTGATCCGACCGGACCCGGGGTAAATGCCGAACGGTTGTCAGAGGGAAAGTAGAACAGAAGGCCATGTTACCGAATGCACGATCCAAACGTTCAAAAACTCGACGATATGGGTGACTCTCATGTCCGCGCCAAGTAAACTTTGGTCCACAGAATCCCAGATCAATCAGTTGGCAGTCATTCACCCATTGTTGAAACCGCACGCTACGTCTGAAGTCAAAAGGCGCGCCCCCGAATTTTTCCTCAGGTCCTAGCATCTCATTAAAATCACCCGCCAGCATCCAAGGACGGGTCATCGAACCCGCAATGTCCGCCAGAGATTGAAACAACTCGGCCTTAAGGGTAGGGGCAGGGTTGACATACATAAAGGTGCAGAACCATACACAGCCATCGTGTCGGGAAAGGCGGAGGTGGATATAGCCACAGCCACTAGCAACCACTGTAACCTGATCCAGAGTGTCCTTCCAAAGAAGCCACAGCCCTCCCGAAAAACCCTGAGCATCCACACGGAACACATTATTAAAACCCAATTGGCGAGTGACGCGGGTGGCACGCATCCCACTAATTTTAGGCTCCGCAAGAACCACTGCATCCACCTTATGCATAGAGACAAAATCCTTGAGCACCGCACGGAATTCCATAGAAGCTGCTCCGCGACAGTTCCAGTAGAAAAACTTAATCATAGAAAAGGTGAGGTAAGGCCACGTTAAACCGTGGATGGCGCACATGGACCAAAAGACAGGCAGGCGGCAGCCGTGGTCTCAGTCAGACCGTCCCCCTGAGCGAGAGGAGATTCCAAGACAACAGAACAGTCCGATAAGGTGGCAATGTGAGAGACAGAGTCCGACGGTGGCGCCGGCACAATCAGGTAAGGAGGGTCCGGAGGGCAGTCAGGTGGGGGCAACACACACCCTGGAAGCAAGAGTGTGTGACCTGGGTTCGGAGCATGTGGAGGAGACTGGGACCGCGGAAGGGACGTAGCAAGTTGCATGGGTTGCATGCAAATGGACATGGGCGTGGAGGCATGCGACATGGGCTCAGTGGAAGAAGGAAGGCTTGGGCCACCAGGACCAGCAGACTGAGGAGATGGGATCCGGACCATATGTGCAGAGGTGGGCTCACGAGAGGGACCATCAGGGCCTGGGAGAGCCGCTGATCCAGCGGATAAAAGGGGACCGTTACCACCCTCGTCCTCGCTCATCGCAGTAGGGGAAAGAGGCTGTGGCAATTCCGGAGCTCGATGCAAACTGTCGGGTGCTGCAGGGCTACTGTCATGAGCAGGAGCATGGTCCGCTAATAAGTGAAAACGAGAGCCCTGCAAGTCCGTACCGTTGTCCGGGGGTCCAATCTTGTCATCTGGCTCCACAACCACACGTCCAGTCGCAACTGCACCACCTCGAGCTGTGGAGCGACCTCGAGAGGCTGAAGGACGGGGACGGGGACGGCTTGGTCGTTGGACCAGCATCCAAGCGCCGTAAGTTTCAAGAATCTCCGGTCGCGGAGGAGCGGGAGTAGGTGGGGGTGGGGCCACCACTAGTGGCGGAGGAACGGATTCATCGTTGCCCGGCATCGGCGCCTCTGAGCGGTGAAGAGGGCAATTATCACGGTGATGGCCATACGTACCACAACCAAAGCATACCAAGTGCAATCCTTCATACTCCACCCGCCAGATGCGACGACGCAAACGAAACTTGGCAATCAACGGTTTATTTAAATCCACCTCCACACTGATTCTGGCAAACTGTGCTCGCGTACCAGCCACAGTGCTCTCATCTACCCGTACCGTCCGACCCAATTTATTCCCAATTCGAGTCAGGATGAGGCTATCATAGTATTCCACTGGAAGGTGAGGAATGCGAACCCACACAGTAGCTTTATCAATGGACGCAGCAAATGGGTCAAAATTCGGTCGCCAGCGCATGACTGTGAGAATGTGATCCGCCACCATCCAAGGACCGCCCTCCAGAACTAGGCGATAATCGTCCAGACAATGAAACTTGATTAAATAGAAGTCATTCCCCAAATCAGCCAGGACCACATCACACTGTAGTTTCCATTGTTTCTTCAACGACGCCACAAGGAATCGGTAACCAATTCGCCGGCCTAAAAGTTTGACAATCAAAGTAAGTTCCCAAACACGTCGTATACGCTGTTTGTCAGTGGGAGTGAGGTGGATAGTGGGGCAATCCGGGTCATCCAACTCCTCTGGGTCCGATTCCTCATCAGAGACCAAGGCGGAAAACGCATCCTCCGGCGTGGGGAGGGGCGATGAACCCCCAGTAAGTGTTTCCTTGTAAGAACATTTACGACCCAAGTCTTCACTAGCTGCCATCTCAACGTCGTCAACACACTCCAGACCCGGGTCGCCGTCAGCGGAACGCTTGATTTTCTTACTACTCCGATGGAGATTATCAGCCTCCTCAGTTGAAACAGCACCAGTGGTGGCAGCGACACTACCCGCAGCTGCCTTAGATCCGATGTCAGTCATAGTTTTGTTTCTCTATTGAGTGACGGGAGGGTCAATCTTGTTCTCCTCTTTCTGTACGAATAAAGGGTCGTGAGAAGAGAAAACTTGATCAGCAGGGAATTCCAAACCCTTTTCACATCTATGGGAACACTCGTCTTTACCACAATTATTCCTTTCCTTCTCCTTTTTCAATAACAAAGGTACAAAAGCCCTTTACTCCATACATATCTTGTAGCGCCTCCTTACTCTAGCATGCATACTGGGACGTAGGGATGGCAATGGGTTTTCAATCCGATCCATATCCGTACTACCCAATCCTAAAAAATGGATATGGATGCTAAAAAATAGATTTTAAATAGATTTTCAATGGATGTTAAAAATGGATATGGATATAGATTTAGATATGGGTCTAGTAAAAATCCGAACCAAGGGATACCTATACCCGATCCGTTTTCAAATAGCATTTTTTTTCAAATAGCAATATTAATTGGTAGTTTGGTACATATATAATTGTTTGCATCCCATCGTTATTAAAAGAA
>JANTNU010000157.1:74954-89801 GCA_024752395.1 Erythroxylum havanense | reverse complement strand
ATGATCTTAGTATAGACATCTGTATCAGTTTTCCTTTTTGGATTATTGTATTTAGCATGTAGGGGACTGATAGACTTATCTATATTTTGGACTGATTTTATGAAATGAAAGATTATGATTATTGTGATTTTAAATTCTAGTAAATTGCATGATGCGGTTTAATTTATTGATGCCATGTGAGTATTTAGTGATCGTTTGTGATCGTAGCACTTCCTTGCTGTGGGATATGTGTCGGTACGACCCACGGGCGTCTCGGTGTGTACCCTACGGTGAGGGGGCGCTACAACGCATGTCCAATTTGCATGTGCCAATTCTTTGTACAACAACTTTGGAATTATCACCTACATAAAATCGTCGAATTCTATATGGGAGTTTACGAAACTCAACAAATGCATCACGATCATTCGCTACATAATTGGTTGCTCCTGAGTCTACAATCTACAAAGGATGTGATTCAGTTAGAAAAACAGAACAAGAAACATTCACAGAACAAATGTTTTTACTATGAAGTTGTACCTTCTTAGGCTCAGTACAATCTTAAGCAAAGTGGCCCTTCTTACCACAATTATAACACTTTACATGTTTCATGTTCTTCTTTTTAAGGGACGTTTTCCCTTTCCACGTTAGTTCCATTTTGCCTTCTTGGATTCTTGAGGAGAGTGGTAGAATTTCTTATTCTTTTTCCACTTATATCCACCATGATGCTTGCGTTTTTTGTTTATAGCTCCATGTGAGCTGGAACTAACTGCATATGCCTCATAAGACATCTTTGAGGCTTCAAGACGCTTTTCCTCCAGGATAAGATGCCTCGTAGCATCTTCCATTATCTTGATGTTTTCATTATAAGTTAGGTGCATCTTCATATGCTCCTAACTTTGAGGCAATGAACGAATCACAGCTTGCACTTATTGTTCATCAGATAGTTTATGACCAACATCTTGTAACTCACTTATCATGTTGGACATTTTCCTCAAATGCTTTTGCATTGTATCATCTGGACGCTTCTTATAAGTATCAAACTTAATTGTAAGTGACCTCACTTTGGTCATTGAAACACCTCCAAAACAAGCAACCAATGCGGACCACAAGTCCTTTGTAGTTTCGAATTTACGAAACTCACATATGATATCATTATCCATGCTACTTAGCAACGTAATGTGAGCTAAAGAGTTCTTCTTTTTCCATAATTCATATGCATCATGATCCCTTCTATGTTTGGTTATAATGCCCTCCTCAGGAACGTTCATAGTTAGGTTTAATGGCTCAAGAGCCTCTTGCTCTTCCAGTACATATTGAATTTTCATACTCCAAATTTTGTAATTGCCACCATTGAGTTTCTCACCCCTATTGAGTTCAGCAACTATATTTTTTGAAACAGTAGCCATTATCGAAACACTAAGTTTCTATAATAAAAAATAAATATATATGCACGTTAATGTCACATTAATCGTTCATAGAGTAAATAATTCGATCAAAATTGCTTATGAAATAAAAAGTCCACAAATGTGTTCAATCATCATTCATACAATAATCGAATCCTAATTACTTTACTCTAGATGAATTCCTATATAAAATTAATGTAAACATATTACATAAATATTAAGACCTTGTTCTTATTAAAAAAACAACCTATTATATTAAATGTGTTTCAACCTACGAACAATCTATAGGTAACGAACCTTACGCGGAAATAAGTTCACGAGTTTGTGGGACATATTTCGCGAAGCTCGATTTACAATAGCTCTTACTATTTCTATTGGAAAACCTATAGGATATAAAGTCCTAATCAACTCCCTTCTATGCATCTTTTTAATAAATGTCATCACTAACAAATTATAAGCCTTCTCAGGCATAGTATTCCAGAGCATTCATAATAGTTCGCCTTGAGGTTGAGGTAATGTCACAAGCAAAGTTATGTACTTTACTTCAACATCTACGTAAGCTAGATAACTTCCAAAAATATAACTCTTGCATCATGTTATTAACTACAATAACATGTTGTGTTAGACCATCTCCAGGCATTAAATACATGTTGACTAACTGTACATACATGCTGCCAATTCGTCTCTTCTGTGCCTCATATCGAACAAGCTTAGGCGTTTGCTTAATAATAATCATTTTTCTGAAAAACAAATTTTTAAGAATCAAAAGAGTATACAAAGTAACAAATTATTTTGTCTAACACATAGTGAAATTATGCTTATATATGGAAATAATTTAATTTATTTTTATTATTATATTTGTTTATCAACAATTTATTGAACTAATTAAAAAAATACTTTTAATATCTAATCAATTAGAAACTTATTTCTAATTTAAGTTATAATTGAACTAATCAAATATCTTGGTTTAATTAGAAACTAATTTCTAATGAAACTACTATCTAATGTTAACTAAACAAATTAGTTTTTATTCAATTAGAAAAAAACAACGAAATTAGATTATTTTTAAGGTTAATCTAATTTCAACTAAACAAATTAGTATTGATTTAATTAGAAAATAAACCAACGAAATTAGTTTATTTCTAAGGTTATTTTAATTTAAACTAAACAAATTAATATTGATTTAATTAGAAAATAAACCAATGAAATTAGTTTATTTTTAAGATTATTTTAACTAAACAAATTAGTTTGTTTTGTTTAACTTTTTAATTAATTAGAAACTTATTTCTAATATTCAAATATGAATAATTCAAATTGAATTAGAAACTTATTTCTAATTTAAAGGATAATTGAACTAATCAATTTATTTTGGTTTAATTAGAAACTAATTTCTAATGAAACCCCCTTTTTAATTTTAACTAAACAAATTAATTTTTTTAATTTTTATATTAATTAGAAATTAATTTAAGTAATGTAATTGGTTAGTATAAATTAGAAAACTAATTTCTAATTCTTTATATTATATGTATAATTTTTTATAGCCATCAGTGTTATACCATAAATGTATATAACATATGTATATACAAGTTGGAAGCACTTGGCCTTAAAAGAAAATAAAAGGCCACGTGCTTGTCATTAAAGCAAACAAGAAAAAAAAAAGCCATGTGCCTTTTTCAAGAAGAAGTCTTCTTCACCCTCCTACGATTTGTTTCTGCAATTTTTTTTTTAACATTTCTATCTTCCATGTTTTACAACCTATCAACCTTCGGCGCTCTTAACCTTCCACACTGGAGAAGTCATCAGCCTTGGACCATAAACTCACATGTTTATTGGTCACATCAAGGTTATAGTACATATGTGAGAGGCTTAAAGCCAGCAGAGTAAAGAGAATACAGATACGAAGATGCCTTATACAGACACAGACCCTCAAGACAAATAGGGATTTTCATCAAACAATTTCTCAGAAACTTGTTAAATAAGAACAGTCGCGAGTAGCTTCCGAAAAATAGCGTATCATATTAAAAAAATTTTATCAATACCAAAATAGTCATCTTCCCAATCGCATGCATATAATTTAAACAAATATTTAACTATGCTCTGATACCAATGTTAGAGATTAACATATCAAAAGCATAGCCACAAAGATTATGTTAAACACAGGATCGATTTGATATGCATAAAAAACGAAAAACATATACTTGGTTGATCATTGTAATTTTAGCGGTTAAAGAACTGTATATTTTCAATTTCTACTGCAGAGATATCCTACTCAGTTTTCTGTAAACTTCCAAGAAGAAAAAAAGAAAACCAGCATGAAACCAATAAACATATATCTTAGTATTTTTCTCAAACGTTGCTGTCATATATATCTCTTTAGTAGTTATTTAAGAATGATGACGATTATACCCATTATGGGTGTATATAAGTCATCAAAAGCTATGAAAACATTCAGTATGGAGTTGACTATAACTCTGAGGTGCAATGAAGTTAGTGCAATGAAGTTAGTGCAAGGAGGCGTGGGAGTGTTCAGAAAGTGATAAAACTATTGGAATCTAGATATTTTATGACCGGTGGAGGAGAAATTTTAAAGCTCATGACATCATGTCAGAAAGGTGTTTGAGATTTATAAAGTCTAGACGATTTGAATGTATCTGTCTTACATCTAAACCTCTTTGTTTTATTTTTCTATCTTTCTGGGCAATATATTGTTCTGGTTATCCCCCTACTACTCTCAAGGTTATCCTAAAGGTGAGAGATTGAAATTGAAAAATACATATGGAAGAAGTCACCTGATGGTAAGTTCTCACCTATGTTCTGAAATCCGAACCGGTCACCGGTTCGATCGGTTCAACCGATGTGACGTAATAATTATGCAATAATTATATTTAATTATATATAATATTACAAAATTAAAAAATTAAAAAAAATAAAAAATAATTATCGGACCGGTCAGACCGGACCCATTTTGACCGGTTCAGACTGAGTCAATTTATAGTCGGTTTTGAAGGATAAACCGGACCGGACCACCGACCAGTCACTGGTTGAACCGATCGGTCCGATCCGGGTTTTAAAACACAGATTCTCAAGTTCTTCTTGCAAGAAATGGTTGTTCAAGCATCTTCCTAAACTATCTTAGACCAAAACTATCTAGCCCAATTACCTTTTACCTCGAGTTGCTTTTACTTTATGGGTTGCTATAAAAGGTCGATTAAGAAAAATTGATAGAATTGGCAGATATAAATATCTTACCAACTGGTGTTGCTTATCCAAAACTGCTAAGGAAACAATTGAAAATCTATTTTCCAAATGCCTATACATTAGAGACATCTGGAGGGAACTACTTAGCAGATGCATAGTCGCTGCTAATCTGGACAGTGAATTGGACTATAGAAACAATACAACTAGAAGATACTTTTGGATAGTTTTATCATCAATAGTCATGGCAGCATGGGATGAGAGAAATCTCAGAGCATTTCAAGACAAAACCTCTAATATGGAGCAGTTTTATAAGCAATTGATACACCATATTTTTTTGCAGATCACCTTAAGCAGAAACTTTAGCATTAACAATACCTCCTCACTTATTAGAATGTGTAGATGTTTAGTACCTGATTAAGAGTCTCTGTTTGCACTTTTGTATGTCTCAGTAGTCATTAGCATGAAGCATCTCAATTTGTACATTTTGGAAACATTTTAAACTAACTTTAAGGTTTAATGCATTCAATTTTTTCAAAAAAATTACTTTAAAATGTTTAGTTTTAGTCTAACATTGCAGGTTTGATTATTTGAGACCCAGGTTTTGAAACCCGGACCGGACCGGTCGGTGGTCCGATCCGGTTGATACCCCAAAATCGGTCTTCAATTGACCCGGTGTGAACCGGTTTTTGACCAGTCGGACCGATTCGATAATTTTTTTATTTTTTTATTTTTTTATTTTTTAAATATTTTTAATATTATATATAATTAAATATAATTATTGCATACCGGTCGAACCGGTAACCAGTAAAGCCACCGGTTCGATGACCGGTCCGGGTTTCAGAACATTGTTTGAGACAATTATTTCAATTCAATCTTTCATTATCGAGTGAGTTTAGCATTGTGCAATGTATGAATTCTTTGATTTTTGATTTATATTCTTTACTTGATTGGAGGCATTCTTACATATACGAATTTGATTGTTGAATCATTAGTCCATGAAGATTTGCATGATATGGAATTTATTCATTCTTTGAATGAATTTTTAGTGGCTAATGATATCTTTTGGTGAATAACGCATTTGTGAGTTTAGGATTGAGTTGGATTAGTTCTAAAGAATAAAGGGAGATAGGAAGAAGCTAGCTAGTGAGTTTTCTACAATTAACCTTCCAATTAACATAGATTGTTGATATATATCTAAATTTGTTTGATTAAACCAAAATCAACACACTGCTTGTTCACTTGTATATATTAGATTATACTCAACTTAGGTGTTATTTATTAAATATCTTCTTAATTTGTTTCGGTTCAAAAATCATATTTACACTGCTCCTTATTAAATTAGAGTAACTATTTTTTGTTGTAATTAAGGGGCTGAACTATAGGTAACATATTGATGATAATTGATTATTAACTTCCTATTTTGAGTTGAGTTTGAACAATTAGTTAATTAGTTCTTTCTTTGTTTACGTAAAATTGTAGACTAAATTTTGTTAGTATTAAGAAAGATAATCAACGATAGTTGAACTTAAGGAAGTAAATAAAGGTAAGGTACCTAGAACCAAGTAGAAAATTGATTTCTTGCACTGATAGAAAACTTTATCTTTTTTGTTAAGTTTAATATCTCCATTAAATATGCTTCATTTGTTAGGTTGATCTTTATCTAACAACATAGATTGATAGTTCTCTAAGAAAAACAACACATACATTGAATTTTACATCAAGGAATGAAGATTGAAAATTGGTTGAATTAAAATTTTCTCTTATGATAAAAAGGATATTATATCATGGAAATAATATTCTAGTAAATGGATAATGTTTGGTCAATTAGCTATCAAAGTTTCAATTTAAAACGGCTCAAAGCTAGTTTTAAAGCTAAAACTCAAATTTTTCCAATTTTAAATTAGTAGAAGATTACCTTTGACTTTGTCTATGATTTGATTTGTTCTTAAAATTGCTTATGTTGTGAACTATCTAATTATATTGGATTGAGTTTAAGAAGAAACTCAAAAGTTATAATTCTTTCTTAATTTGGCTGTTCAATCTAAAATCTACATTTTTCAGCTTTATACTTAAACTATAGCTTAACTTGATATTATTTAAATGATGAAATGATAAGTTATGAGTTTGGGTAAATTAGATCAAGGTTTCATGCTCAAATACACACTAAAAGTAGTTACTTACACAAGTGAGCTGAATTATGTATAATAGCTATTTTGTAAGTTAATCTCCGTGCTTCCATTTTTTGCATCTATGTGACAATTTAAATTTAAGTTTGGTAGGTAATAAAAGCTAGAAATGCATTTTAAAGGATGAATGAAAATAATTGCAAAACCATTTTTTTCAAAAAATTTAGATTTGTGAAAGTAATTTATTTTACTTTTATTGAATCATTTAAAATTACAAATCACTTTATTTAGAAGGAAAGTGGGTCACTGATGAGGTACAAAATGTTCTCTAAGTTGAAAAATTCAAATTTGTGTAATATGAGTGCATAATTAAAATTCCAGTAAGCCATGTAGTTTGGATCACTATGACTTATATGTTGAAGTCAATAAAATTTTAGTATTTGAATACTAATTGCTAGCATTAACATATATTATCACACAATCTCTTTTAGTCAACCAAATCCCTATAATTAGCCTTTATTTTTGCCTAAGATCATGTACATTAATGATGTATTTTATGTTGATTTGTCGCTTTACTTAAAAACATTTACAATGTATAAATAGGAGTATATATGTCTCTTTTGACACATACAAAAATACAAACTTCATCTTCAATTCCTTCTGTCGTTCTCTATATTTACATGGTATCAGAGCCTCCTTTGTAAAAAAAGGAGTAAAAAATCTAGAGATTTTCCATTCTTACTCTTAAGTATTCTGCTCTTACATTCTAGGTTCGAAAATCTGCTCTAAAAATATTTTTTATACACTAAATTGTTCCTCATCATTTGCATATCACATTAGTATAAATTTTGTGGTCAGACTGCCTCCCATGCGCCCGTATGCGTCGTCAAAAGCCTCTGATCTCCAGAAACCTAGTTATAGAATAGTTAGAGGTAGAAGACAATCTAAACGACACCATTTCACTCCAAAGTAAAACGACATCGTTCAAAGAATATGTCATCATCACGTCATCCTCATGTTAGCGCCATGTCATTGCCACATCATCTCGCATCAGTGTCATGTTGACACGTGTCCCAATGCAATTGGCACAAGTGTTGTCCTTTGAGTCATCCACGTGTCCTTTTTTATTCAGGTTAAACCTATCGATTAGGTTTGGGGGTTGACTGACAATTTGACCATCCAGTTCAATACCTTTTAATTTGGGTTCTCCACAAACCACAAACTAGACCGGTTCCTAAGGTTTCTTGATGCCTTAAATCCAATTTTTAGGTCAGAATAACCAAATTCAATCTCTATAAATAAATGTTCTCCTATCTTATTGCATTCTTTTACTATGGATGCCTATAAACTTCTCCCGCTAACTATGATCTTTGGGCTGAGGAAATGTGTAGTTTTCTTAAGGGAAGACTTCTTTGGCGTATTGTTATCGGAGAAATACCTAAACCCACCCAAAATAAAGATGAAGACATTGACGTATTCACCGAACGATTAGTGACATGGGATGGCATGAACCATCAAATCTTAACATGGTTTCGAAATACATGTGCCAAGGCCATCAAACTTGACTTTGAACGGTTTGACACTGCTCAAGAGGTATGGAATTTTATGAAAAATCATTACTCTTTATTAGATGATGTCCATCGATTTTATCTTTATAGGAAACTCTGTTGAACGCAACATCAACCTAGACAAGCAATACACAGTTATATGTCCGAATTACAAGAACTTTGGGATCAATTAGCACTTGGGGATTCTGTCTAGCCTAGTCTTGATGCTGCTGCGCTCCATGCAAATCTTTGAGATTGTCAACATATATGACATTTGCTTATGATTCTCAAGGATGAATTTGAACCCATTTGCAGCTCTCTTCTTCATAGAAAAACTTTACCAAATCTTGACATAGTCATTAAGGAGCTCATCTTAAAGGAAGTCGTCTCAATATGCTCCTCCTTGAAAAATCTATCTCATCTACTAATATTGTCCTTGCAACTTATACCCAATCTCAATCCTCTCAAAATATAGGACTCTAGACGAATCAAACAGAACTCTAGATAAGATATTTCTTCTAAATCTCTCCAGCCTGCTTCCACTGTTGTTGCTGCTGCTGTCACTGAGGGGGCCATGGAAAGCACTTCTCCTAAATTTTCCTTAAAAGACCTCTATGCCCTTCTTATACAACTTCAACTAGATTCTGGTACAGTCTCAACCTCTACCTTATCTATTACATTGTGTACTTCAAAGTCTTGGTATCTTGATTCTGCCTATTGTAAGCATATGACATCTAATTCTTCTATCCTTAAATCTTTAACAACATCATCTATTCCACACATTGTTCACACTGCTGATAATTCTACTATACATATACAACATATAGGCACTATTCTCACATCTACATTACATTTACCTGAAACCTTTCTTATTCCCAAACTCTAATTAAACCTTATTTTTATTGGACAATTATGTGAACTTCACGCTAACTTATCTTTTTCAAGTCATAGTTGTATTGTGTAGGATCCATAGACAGGCAAGATCCTTGGGAAAGGGCATAAGGTTGGGCAGTTGTTTGAGCTCACTTCACTAAATCTTCCTTCAAAGCTTGTAGTCGGTGTTGTCACTCCTTATATCTGGCACTCTCGATTGGGTCATCATCTTCCTCTAGATTAGGGCCTTTAATCTCTAGTAGTACTCTAAGTCATGTTAAGACTGAACAATTTAATTGTGTTCCTTGCCAACTTTCTAAACATCACGCTTTACCATTTTCTAACAATGATTTTACCTCTTTAACACCTTTTGATCTAATTCATTATGATATCTGGGGCCCTGCACCTCACGAAACTATGGGTGACATGAAATATTATGTGATCTTTATTGATGACTTTCCCCGCTATACATGGATTTATCTAATGTGCCATTAAATTTGAACTATTCTCCATTTATTCTCACTTTGCTAATATGATTAACACTCAGTTTTCTTGAAAGATTCAAGTCTTTCAGACTGATAACGTAATGGAATACAAAGATACAAACTTTCTCAACTTTCTTAATCAACAAGGAATCATCATTCAAAAATCTTGTCTAAACACACTCAACAAAATGGTCAGGCCGAATGCAAATATAGACGTAATCTTGACACTAATCGAGCCCTTCTTTTATCATCTTCCTATCTTGAAAACCTTTGGGGAGAAGCAGCGTTTACTAATGTATATAATATCAATCGTTTTCCCTCTCCAACGTAGGCAATATGTCTCATTATGAGTGCTTATTCAATCATGCCTTTGATTATTAGTCTCTTAAAGTTTTTGACTGTGCATGCTTTATTCTATTACAACCTCATAAACACACCCTGATTATTAGTCTCTTAAAGTTTTTGACTGTGCATGCTTTATTCTATTACAACCTCATAAACACACCAAACTTAAACCCAAAGCACGTTTATGTTATTTTCTAGGTTATGGGATAGAATATAAAGGATATAGTGTTAGGATCTATTATCTCAAAGACTTCGAATCTCTCGACATGTCACCTTTTGGGAACATAAAATGTTCTCCACAATATCAAAATTTCGAGTTAGTGAACCCACATCTCTAACCCTACCATATCTTTGTTTTATGATATTTCTTCTGTAGTTCCATGTTATAGCTTTCACAACTTAACCCAACCGACAACTGATCCTATTGTATCTTCTCCGGCTACAGATCCTTTATCACCAAATGACCTTTCACCAAAATCTATTAAGCCTCCACAACCCCTCCATCGATCCTCTAGAGTAAGTCAACTCTCTACTCGTCTTGAAGACTTCCATCTTTATTCTACTATTGTTTCTCTATATTTCAATTTGATTACCGATATGAGTACTATGAATATTGACTTAGCAAGTTAATTTAAGAATAACTTGTTTCTAATTTTATGTTAATTTGATTCAATATGACATGATGATTTATAATATGAATGGACATATCAAGATTAATGAAGGATGGATGTTGTATGATTTATAATTTTGATTATGGTTTGCTTGAGGATAAGAAAAAGCTTAAGTGTGAAGATATTTGACATATACATATTTAACCATAGTTATATACTCATATTTGATGTATTTTGTTTGATATTTTAGATTTTCATTATATATTTGGTACTTAATTCTCTATATGTGCATTTTAGATTATAATTGCCTTTAAGGACTAAAAGGAAAAGAATTCAAATGAAAATGTGGCATAAAACAGAAATTTGAAGCAAATAAGGGATACAAGGTCATGTCTATGGTGGTGTAATTCTCATAGCCCATGCAAAATCGTGTGTTCTAAAGACTTTGGGATATGCACGGTCTAGTACATACCCGTGTATCTCCCATAAATCCTTAAAATTACTACAAAAAGACATGAATGGAGGCAAACAAGAAGAGTAGACATTCAAAGGTAATTCCAGATATGGAGAACCTTCAGAAGGGACGATATTGATTGAGATTGTGGAGAACGCGAAGAAATCATCAAATGATCCAATTGATTACAACATCAAACCTCAAACTTACAAGAACATTCGATAGAAGAAAAAGGGATATTTAAAATTATGAATCCTTTGTTTTCTATTTGTTTTTATTTTTTATGTTTAATTTCATTTTCTATTATGTTTAAATAATCATCTTTGGTATCTAGGTATGATGAACCCTAGTTAGTGGTACAATATGTTTTGATTCTTTTATTTAATACAATTGTTTTAATTGATCTATTTTGATTCAATTATGTGTTTAATATATGTTCTAATACATTTGGAATATTACTACATAATATGATTTTATAATATAGAGATTGAGAAATCCTATTTATAAATAGGTTTACCATAATTGAAAGGACTCGATTGAAAACCCAAACTTAGGTCAACATAAATTGTAGATTATAGTCAAACCTAATAGCATAATTTACAAATCGGTAATTAATAATTTTAGTTAATAAACCTAACATTAGTTGTTAGTAGTCTCACATTACTAGTATTTATTGTGTTCATGGGATTAGACATACACTTGCCTATACTAGCTATAGCTACGTCGTACGCTTACGGTTAATTTAATATTGACTAACTAACCTGAGTCAATAATTTATTTTTTAATGATAATTTGTCATTCTTTTTTTATTTAAAAACAAGTTCAGAATAAGAAAGAAGAAATTCAAATGATGATAAGTAAATTGTATGAATTTAAGAAATGGAAAAGTTACTAGAGTGAAACAATCAGGATAAAAAATGCAGATAAAGGAACACCCTCAACTTATTGAATTTGAAAGGATCTTAGTTTCATTCTTTCAATCATATTTAGACAAAAAAGATGGAGATGGTTATAACTACTTTGAAGTAGCTTTCTAAATTGCACCTAGAAGACTAACCTTTGGTCCCGTTTGGTTGGCACGGATTGTTGTTGGGGAAAGTAATCTTTTTCTTAAAATTTAAATTGTTACGTTTGGTTTGTTTTTTTAAACAGTTAGGAAAGTACAAACTTTTTTAATTTAGGGGAAGTTGTGACACTTTCCTTAGATTCTGATTCCCAATACCCCCTTGGTATTTAGATTACTTTCTCCAAGAATTTAATCTAAAAAATACACTAGACAATTTAACATTTCCTTCTCTCTCAACTCTGTGACTATAAAATATATAAATTTTAAATAAATTTTAATTTAATAATTTAAAATATATAAAATAAATATTAGTTTATAAATAATAACTTTTAAATTATTTACTTTTAAAAATAAAATATTTTACTAATAAATATTATATAAAATAATAAAATAAATTTAAATAAAAATATTTTGTAATTTTTATTTAATTTATAGTTAATATTGGTAATAAAACTATTTATTATTATTTTAAAAACAAAATTTAAACTTTTACAATAATTATAAAAGTTGAAATAAATAAAATAACTAATTAAAAAACTTTGAAAAAATGAGGGAAGGAGAGATAAGAGGGGGGGAGGGAGCGAGGGAGGGAGCGAGGGAGGGAAATTTTAAAAATATTTGAAAATTTTGCAAAAAATCTCTTCTATTTTAAAAAATTTCTAGTATCGGTCGATATTTAGATTTTGAGTATTTTTGCTTAAAAATTTCAACCGACAATCTTCGGGTTCATATTTTTCCTTATTTAATGATTTCAATTTTTATTCTATTTGTACGAATATAATTAGAAACATAAATCAAAATTAAGTTGCATTCTATAAAATACTATTACATACCAAACATTATAATAATAATCCACCCAACTTTTCTATTAGAATTCTTATAAGTATCCAAACATATTAATATTTTTACTTTCCATAGATATATTTTTCAAGGAATTATATTCTAAATTCACTTTACCTTCCCACCAATCAAACGGTGTCTTGTGTATTATCATCCAGCCTTGGAATGACCTCTAAAGCTTTTAGATTTGTCAAATTTATGACTTGTATTTTTGGTCGTGCCAGTGAAGACCGTCAGAAGCATTTAAAAGAATTTCTAGTTATATGTTCTACTATAAGGCCTTGAGGGAATTAAGGAAGAATAAATAAAATTATGCGGTTTTTTATTTTCATTACATGATTTTGCTAAAGATTGGTTATATTATTTGCCAATTGGATCTATTGCTAAATGAACTAAATTGCATAAATCTTTTCTTGAAAAGTATTTCCCTGCTCTCAAAAAAGGATCTTTTAAGAAAGAAATATGTGGAATCAGACAAATTAAGAATGAGCTACTATAGAAATATTGGGAAAGATTTAAAAGATCCTAAAATTTAAGATCGAGAAGTAGCTCTCAATGGAGCGTGGGCAAGTTTGGCGAAAGAATATGAAGTTGGAGACTTTAACAAAGACTGATCATCATCACCATCGTCATCACTTTTCTGGTAGTGACACAAAGTTACAACCGACTAGTCCTTTGGGTACAGGGACTCCCACCTTAACAAGACAACCAAGTGCAACTAAGAACACTTGCTTTGCTCTTCGACCAACCATATGCTGGCTCATTCGGTGTTGGCTTCACCGGTGCACTTAACCTCCAACGAACCAAAAGCGTCGATTCTGAAGTTCGACTGGACACGAATTCAAGGACTGATGGTGGTGTGGCTGCGAATGTAAACGCAATCGAGGGCCATTAGAAAGCTTACATGCTTGTATCAAGCGTATGTTGCTATTGTTACACGTTGTTGGCTACAATGTTGTACTTAAGTTCTTCTATGATGATTACCTTCGGGCAATCTCTTTGATATAGTTAGTAGTCTACCAAATCCTTCAGTGTTTCTTGGATTGATCAGGGTGAAATTAAAGACAATTCATGTTTGTTGAACAAGTGAGCCTAAAATGAGATAGGATTACGAGGAAACAAAGACTTAGGACTAATAAATAAAACCATAAATGATCTTAGGGTTCATATCTTTAACGATTATTATTAAATATATAGGTACATATCAGCTAACATCTAATTGTCCGTGTAAGCACATTTTTGGGATATGTTTAGAAACCAAAATCCGAATATTGCAAATTTTGAAGAGTTAATCATTCAGTGTAAATTTTATTTAAAATATAATATTAGTTTTATACTAATTATTGTTCCTTTTTAAAATAAAAATATAACTTAATAGTATAAAATATTTTTTCCTAGAAATAAGATAACATGTAAATTAAAAGAGAGAATTGTAAATTTTTTAATCTAATAAATTGAAAAATTAAATTATGTTTTTATTTGAATTACACTATTAAAGTATATTTTAAATTTTTTGATATTACGTGCAAATGGTGTTGGAAAATATACGCAAGATCGAATCTAAGCGCAGCGGAATGAATTTAAAATTTTTCCACAGAATCAACTTTAACAGAATTAAAATCGAAACATAAAACGAGAAATTGACAAAGTTAAACTAACCTTTTCTTGATTTCCTGATACAATATCTAGCTTCTCCGAAATCGTCAAATCCACAGGTCGTTCAAACGTCCGGCCTCTAACGGTATTCACAGATCTTTTCGGAGAAAAACTCAAATCAAATTTGAGAGGAAAAACTGGTTAGAAGTGCTAGCTTCAATATGTTCTAATTCTTCCCTTTTATATGAAAATCTTATTTTTCATATCCTTGAATTTTATTAAAATTACAACTAAAGTCAAACTTTAATTATAATTATTAATAAA
>JANTNU010000157.1:58755-74362 GCA_024752395.1 Erythroxylum havanense | reverse complement strand
TTTAATCTATGAGATCGATTACTTTCTTCATAAGAAAGAAACAAATATGTGCTAGTCTAACCATTTCATCAATACCCATCTTGATGAAACTATGACTAGGAACATTTTAGAAATAATACAAAACAATTTGAATCTCATAATTATAATCGCATTATAATTTCTAATTGCATAATAATTATTCTAAGGATTTTATCTTTATGATTAATAATAAAATAATTAAAATGCACAAAGATAAAAAATGTCTTTTATTGAATAAAAAAATTTTATACAATTAAAATAGAACCAAAATTGATTGCATGGGCGTAAACCAACAAATGGTCCGCTCATATAATATTATATCCATATGGAAAAAGACAGACGTTGACAGACGTCCTGCTGAAAGCCTTGCCTGAGGCTCAGATTGGATGCCCCATTAATGTAGTTTGGAAATGAGCTATAGCGAATCTGAACGATTTCGCCTACTTGGCTACATCAGATTATTGCCATGAACCCGTTTCAGTTACCAGAAGGGGTCCTCAGACATGGTCATTCATGCCTATGAACAGATTCTGTCAGACATTGATAATAGAATTTCCTCCTGATCAGTTTATTGGACTGTAGTTGCATTACATCATTTTACAGGCAATTCTTGGGCACGACCATCACATATTCACATCAATGCCAAAGTTTTGAGTTTTGACCTTCTTCAGGTCCAAAGCTAGAAAGCTTGTGATTTTTGCCTCTTGTTCAGTAATGGGAAATGAATTGTGTTTGCTTGAACGTTGAACCATATTACAAGATGTCTTTTAAAATGACTCTAGCGCAGAAGACAGACATAAAAAAATAAATAAATAACACCCTGGAGGCTTAACAGAATGGAGGAGAAGTGATGCATGCAGATGATGTAGCTTGAGATCAGGAGTTTGGTGAGGAAAACCATGATGATCATAATTAGGACTGAAATGATCGCAACAATAATGATGACCTGCATATAATTATACGGCCAACGGTCTGTTTTTGATTATTCACTAAACTTTATGCTATTCCTTTACCCTTTGTTTAAACTAGAGTTGGAGCTCAGCACCCAGCTTTTTAACTTCATTGATACGATTATCTCCAGAATGATGGCCTCGTCCTTGAGTTCCTCGTAAACAAAATAAAAACAGGTGTCGTCGGAGATTTCAATGGATGTCGCATTTTTAGCATTCATCTGTAGTTTGCAGGCGTGCACTTCTCCAGGATGCTACCTGCATGCCGAGACATGAGAATTGACAGGGCAATCTTATGCTTTCCACATAAAACGCATCTTACCAAATAGTAAACTTTCTAGTCCGCATGCATGCATAATTGATATTTTAAAAAATGGCTGATAATAGCTACCTTACCACTAATCATTTCTTTGATTACATGTCGGAAAACTATTCAACAAGCCAAAAACATCCCAGAACAGAAAGGACCTTGATCATTTGTAACCAGTACTTGTCCCATTAAACCCTTAAACTTAAAATAGTTCTTTCACTTTCAATGTTCTACTCACTCTACCATGATAAGTTTTGTTTAGTTTCTACTGATCTGCATAGTTAGTAGGCATTGCTGTTTTCTTTTTATTACCAGGATTTTCCCGTCTATCAAACAGATGAAAAAAAAATGGACTTATGATCAACTTACTCGATCTTGTAGGTGATTGAATTGCCTTAACAATCTGTTTTACACGCATACTCGAAATCGATACTTATTTGCTGTTGTCAAGAAACAATACGCCCATTTGCTTCTGTTCATCATTCTTTCAACAATCACTAGGAAAGAAAGGCAAGATTTTGCATGGTCTTATCTCCATTAATGCCATTTGCATGGTCTTATCTCCATTAATGCCATTGCCAGACTAAAAACGGGTACATGTATCATTCAGAGGAAGAAGTCCTGATGATCGATGAGAACCCAGACAAATGATACTTCACTACAATGATCAGATGCCAGCCACAAAATTCGGATAATCACATGGAATTGGAAATGTCAAACTGATTCAAAATAAGGCAATAAGACACAGATTCTATCGCAACAGGCTAACAACACAATTATGTCAGGCACAACACGTAATAAACACTAATTGTGCAGTGAACAGGGAAGCACCAGCGAGTTGCAACAAAGAGACAGACAGATGTTGCAGATTTATAGACACAAACAGGAACCTTGGTCCTACATTTCTTCCCTACACCGAAGAGCTATGTTAAAGTTTCCAAAATAAGATCTGGCAAGAGATTTCGTTCCAACGTCCTGAAATTCTTGGTTCTTATTATATTGTTTTTATTACATTGATAATGCACATGAATAGTTTCTGATTCCGATCTACAAATAACAAGTGCACTTCAGAAAAGAAAAAAGAGCAGTGTATAGAGTTACACTTCATATTACAATCGATGCCTAAATTTCAAACAAAAATTTAATCAAGTCTTCTCGCTGGAATTTCTATTGATAGACAACAACTTACTAAACATTCTTTTGGGTCGTGTAGGAAGAGCACAAAAGGCTTTAAACTTGGAACTTCTCCCAAGACCATCTGATTGCAAATCGTGTTCATCCAAATTATCATCTTCAGCCAATTTCATTCGTAAAGTTGAGAGCTTTGACTTAGATGGTTTGAGCCCTGAAACACTCCATTGATCTTCTCCTACGGTGCTAGTATTGGTGCTGAATGCCGCTGTAGGTCTTGATGGGTCAATCTCATGTGAGGCTAAGAGTGCTTTGATGTTACTAGGAAGCTCAGTGACTTTCCCACCAGCCATGGCTGCTCTTGTTTGCTCAAAGAAGAGAACTTGCACGACGACTCTCAGAGGGAGTAACTCGTTTTGTGCAGCATGCATGCAGGCTTCAACTGATAGCTTCTTGCAGTCCAGGGTTCGACACAACCGTTTCCTTTCAGACTTGTTTAGGTCTGGATGTGTCTGGATGTTCATACATGATGTTTTCGGTGAATTCCAATTCTTAATTATTAATGACAATTGAGTACCTCTTAAAGTTAGAAACTTGCTTAATTTTGGCCACCTATATGGCTTTTGGACCCTTCAACCATAAATAAACATATAAATGTAATACTAACTCTCTGTCAATATGATTGAGTGAACCTTAACCACATGTTTTCTGTAGCTCCGCAGATATGAGAACATTCGAAGATTATAAATTTGCAAGCTCATTTCTCATTAATCCGACAAATGAGGCTAAATTTGCTAGGTCAGACTAGCATTAGCTGCCAGTGCATTGTCGATGTTAGCTAACTCCAAGGTCAACAGAGTTGGTCATCTAACCGCTAACAATGACCCACATTCTAGGATGTGATTGTGAAGTGCTAGCTAGGTATGGCTATTATGTGAAAAAAGGTAAATTGTTTGAACCAAGAAGAAACTGTTATTTTACCTTAAGATAGATGTCAATGGCTCTGTATAGATCGTCGTGATCAATCCTTGAGAAATCTGGTATGGACTCAGCAAGTGTAATAAACTTTGATAGAGGCAAATTGACATCTCTGGCAATCTCTTGAAGAAAACCATCCACAAGCTTTGCCACCTTCAACTTTGAACTATGGGATGCTGAAGATGACCTCCTGCTTTCTTGGAGCTCCAAATCAATGTTCTCTGCAGAACGAGACCTTCTCCTTTCAAACCCCAACTTGGATCTTGGAGGACTAGTTACAGGACTTTGCCCTTGAGCCATAAACTGCTGTAATATCGTCAGAACCATGTCTACGTCATACAAAGTACCACTTGTCTCTGAGAAAGAGGGTATTAACAAATCATTCACTGTTGCTTCCTCTAACTGAAGTCCCACTCTTCTAGCTAATTCCACCTTTGAACACGACGAGGCACTTAGAATATTGGAAGCTTTTAAGAGCTTTAGCAGGAAACTGCAAGATACTGAACCTTTTTCTGCTGGAAGTAAGCTTACTATCGATTCCAAGATCAGCCTATGCTTTGAAAACACCTCATTGGTTGGGTCTGAATCTGAGTCTGATGCTTCATTTTTGTGACCATTTACTTCCCTTGATATGTTAGGTAGCCATCTAGCTGCATAAATTTTCAATGCCTCCCCAATGAGATTAGAGGGTATTTTTCCTCCAGATTTAATAGCTATCATGCTTCTCCAGTACAGGTCTATGCCTAATTCTGCCATATCCTCAGCCCACCATCCTTTGCATGTTGATTTATGCCTTAGGCTCACTGCTCCATTGCAGGAGATATCATCCCTTCCCCTTCTGGAATAACTATGTGCCAAACTCACTTTTGAGGGATGAATTAAGACTTTAGAGGCTATGGCTTCTATACATCTGCTTGTAATTCCAAGATCTTCTGACCACAAAGGAAAAGCTTTGGTGCTTTGAAGAGTCACAATTGAGTCTTTCCAACCATGAAGTATGCAAGAATTGAAGAAAACTTCAAGCTTGCATATTAGGTTCCCCTTCTCAACATCCTCCGTCATTTGCAAATATTCTGCAGCACATCTTGCAGCTACAATGTTGTATGCACTAAGAGTGATGGTAATACCATAACAGAACTTGGCACAAAGTTCAAATGCTTCAATCCCACCAGGAAAATCTGGAAGTTGGACTATCTGGTGCGGTGAAGTGTCAGGGGACTCAGAACAGAGTCTCTGTAAGCGCAAACACTTGGACAACAAAGGAAACTACAGATGAAGAATTCATGCGAAATTAGCCTTAACTGATCGCAAACTAATTGCGAAACACAAAGAAACAAAAAGTTTTTGAAGTTTTTACCTTGTGAAGCAAATATCTACTTCCTTGCACTTGAATTATGAGGTCACTAGAGACTTCAGAGGAGACAGACCTGCATTAAAGAAATAAATTCATGCCATTTCTTCCCAAGAAAAACTTCTTCAATCCATATCTTCATGTTTAGTAAGTTGAAAACTCTCACCTGACAGCTTCAGTAGAGTAGAAGGTGTCTGGTCTGGACCCTAGTTTCATAAACTTCATGTCTAGTTCTTCTGATTTTCTTCCTGGTTTTACGTCTTCATCAGCTACTTCTCAACATGGATAAACCAGATAAATCAGCCTGAAAAGCCTATGCTGGATTGACCACCAGTTCCTCAGAAGCCAAACAACGTTCTTCCTCCAAGAGCCTACTAGAGATGTTTTCCAAAGAAGAATACAAAGAAAACCAGCTGTTTCCTCCTGTACAAAAATTTGCAACTTAGCAAGCCTGCAATTTACTAGTCATTAAAAAACTTCAGTCTGTCACCATAAAAAAGGTTATTAAAGGTGGAATTTTATTGGAGGAAAGACGATACCCCAGATGAAAGGAATACCAGGAGAATTTATTGTGCGTGAGGTAGTCTCCTAGTTCTTATATTTTGGAATTTACTAACATAAGCTGTCAAAACGATAGGAACCCCAGAAGATCAAACTGTCCAAGGTCCATGTCGTTTCAGTCAAATTCTATACCCCATGTGATTTGGACATGCAAATAAAGAATCAAAGCCACTGCAATCCCGTCAAGATCAGATATATCTCACTCCCACCAAGACGATCAACCAAAAAAGCAAAACAAAAAGGAAGGAAAAAAAATAAGAAAATCTATCTGTTCTATGACCAGTATGCAAGGTCACACACCAACTTACCAATGCAAGCACAGAACAGGATTGTTGCTTAAACTAGAAAGACATCCACATAATAAAGAATGTCAATAAGAACGTAACCTCACATCTAAGCCTCTTTGATATGGCCAGCAAGCATGAACTGCCAATCATTCATAACAAAAACCGAGTTTGAATCATGAAAATTTGTGAACTAGTACTATTCTTTTTCAATTTAGAGGAGAATATGGTTGAATCCATATTTTTCCAACGGACCTGCCTGCGTGAAATGAGAAAGGCGCCACCCACGTGCTTCTCCTGTGCCCACTTGCGCCCTTCCTTCTCATCATTGCCACAGCAATTTTTTTACAGTACGGTCCTTGATTATTTTAGTCAAACACTATTTTATACGCAACATCGTACACCTCTAGTGTTCCATCATTAATATCAGAACGAGGATTACAGGCAGAAAATTTTTACAAAGAAAAAGCCACAAAACAAGTTGAAATGAATTGGGTTTACACTTTAAAAGAGCCAAAGAATAAAGAAAAGCAAGAAGGCCGAGAGAAAGAATAGGATATATGTATAATGTATCACAATCCTTGTCTGCTTTAACCTTTCTCACCTATATAGTTTACAGGCCATACGAAAACCCCTGCATTTAACTACAATATATAGAGCTACCCGTACCAGACTATCTGCAAGCATTAATGGTGTATGGTCCACGACCAGAAATATTACCTATTGCTGGTGTGAAATGAAGAAACAATGGTTTGCTGTGCAGGACTGATGTAGTGTCCGATATAAGGCAAGTGATTACTGGGTCACAAAGTTTTCATTAATGAAATGATAGAAGTTTCATCCTTTGGCAGTTGAAGGATCATTTTCAACTTCTTTGGCATTGGATTCTTGCTGGTTGCAATCTTTCATAAAAAGAACTTGACCTTCAAGTCTGTAAGGTTGTGATTTATGGGAATATGGGCCCTAGTTTATTGATCCAACTAACCTAAGACCAATTAAGCATACGATGTTTGGTACTCCAAACCTTTGATGGCTGCATTTTCCTTGGCAGAAGTATCGGAATTGTTTATCAAAAGCTAGCAATGAACAAATCATGGGGGTGGGTTCTGCGAAATTTAATGTATAAAACTGGGTCAGCTTCTGATCACTTCATTGTAAACTAGGCAGCCCCACGTCAGTTACGAGTTAGCCAGGCTCTCCTGCCAACTAAACTAGGGGTGTTTACATCACCTCAATGATGAAACAATTGCTTTTTAGCCTGATACATTTTTCTTTTCACTTACTGCTGGCTTGCTGCTGATTTTATTTCTTCCTCCTTGTTGTCATTATTTCAATGAAGTGACAGCAGCATCAGGATTTTGAACAAGAAAGGGAAGATCCATGTTTCCCATGAGAATGAGTTTGATGATTTCATTCCACCGGGGATTATCCCAAGATGATCAGGAATATTATCCTTCAAAAAGAGTACTCTGTGTGGTCCACCCACTAACATCTACAAAGGAGGAAAGTTCAGTCGATGACGTTTTGGTAGCTATAACTACTCTTAATTTAGGTTTAATTTGTTCCACTAATGGCTTGCCAGCACTAGGCAGTAGCCCTTCAATTTACTATAGCTAGACTTGACAGAGAATACAATATTTTTCTGCAGACTAGAAAAGAACAAGTCACCGAAATCCGCAAGAAAGTGTGAGGATACAGTAGAATGTGATCCTGGAAAGTTGTGAAGTTTCTACTTTTTTCTGTGCGCATTTACACTAAATGGCAGGATGGTGAAACAGGAAACGAAAATATTACTCCAGGATCACACCGTTACACGTGTTCTAGCTGCAGATAAAATTGGAACAAGTAAACCAATAAAAAGATAACAGTGTTACAGTGTATAATCAAACGACGCAAACACGCACCTAGTCAGATTCCCAGTTGCTATCACGTGTTGGAAATTGCTCAAGGTAGTAAAATTTATGTTCCTTCGAATCTTTTTAGCCATTTCCAAGTACTACAATACCTAAGGACCATACACATACGAACAGAGCTGAGTTCACTTTAGTGAAGGTGTAGGGTTTTTAGAACTGGACGTGTCAATAAAACTCGCAGCGTCCTGAGATTATTCTTGAACATGTTTTGCCGTATGTGGTCATGATCACAAGCTAAAAAGTGACCCAGGTATGTGTTGGCTCAATCTATGTCCGGGAGCGAACAAGACCGGACCTCTGTGTTGGCTCGATCAATGCCAGCCCCAAAGCTGAGGGGTTGCCAAGTCCCAAGTGGGCAATTGTGATATTTGAGTAGAGAGCAAAGGGTAAGAAGTGGAGAGAGCAATGAGTGGCTTTGGAGATGTCAACACTACACCAGGGGATGACCCACAATTGCTGTAATGGTCCTTCTCTGTGCCACCCAGCGGGGTGGCCAACCGACAATGGCCTCTTTTGTAGGGCCATGCCTCTTTAGTCTTTTATCCTCGTGGGTCCCTTTTGCCTCCCATTGATACAGGATAGGACCTCTTTTATGGTTCTTATGCAGCCTTGACCTTTGGCCTCTTGAAGAACTAAATCAAAATTTGATCTTGAGAAAACAAGCTTCGGAGGAGACCCTTAAGTTGGATTTGAGCTGGTATAGTTTTTTTTTTTGGAGACGTGGCATCGCTATTGCGACACATAATATCTCTTTATGAATTAATTACAAAATTCAAGCAATCATCAAGAAAAGGCAAAGAAAAATGTTAATAATATGAGGGCAGAAAGAAGTGCAGACCCAAAACAAAAAAATGATTAAGGAGGCTTGCACATATTGGGGAATCTTGCAATTGACAGGGGATAAGATTTTCTGTCTAATATTATTCTGTCTTATTATGTCTTATAAAATTTCAGCCATTTATTTTGCGAAATCTACGCAGAATCTATACATAACTCATATAAATAAATGACTGAAATTCATTAGACACAATAAAACATCATAATATTTGACCGAAAATCTGAATTCAATTGACAGAGAGATGCCTCATTTAGGATCTCTTTAATGCCCAACTGTGCATTTGGAAGTTAGCATCTTTTTTTTTTTTTGGGAAGAACTCCAGTCCAGATATGGTTATCTACCAAAGGAGATTTACTACTTAATGAGCAAAGATCACAGAACGCGACATTGCCATAAAAGGACATTGTTTAAGAGAAAAGAAAAGGCATGATGTATTTGGTCTGCCTCTTGTTCCAAGGAACTATAATAATTGCCACTGCCTTTGCTTTATTTTCCCACTGACAATGTTAAAATCTCCATAAAGAAAAAAAAAGGGCATGAATACATAATTAGAGGCAGCAATGGCTTACCAATACAAATTATGATTCAAATAATTCAAAACTGTCCAAACCATTTTAACTAATAAACAATGGAACATTCTTAAGTCTCTTAATTAATTGGTTTTGAAGTTATTAACTCAAAAAATTACTTCGCCCACTCTAAACTTCTGTGACAGAGTTTTATTATTTTAATTTTAATTTTTTAACTAGTAAAATATTAAAAGCTTTGCTACACGCTAAAGCTTTCTTTTACATCAGAAATTATACAGTAACATCTAAGTTAAAAGCATACATCATTTTCAGTCACATCCTTAATTTAATTTTTATTGATGTCACATAATATTTTATTGAAGATATTAATAGTTTGTAAAAGGATATTTATCTCAAATTCAAACTTTACTGAAAGGAAAAGGGGAAATAAATGAAGCAATCATATTATATATACATATGATGAGATGGAAAAAAGTCAAAGCAAGAGCTATATCAGATATCATTGTCTGTGTCTCACGTAATCCACTGTTTAGAGCTTGAAGTTTTGTATGTATTAAAGAATTTAGAATGTAAATGCTAAATAAATACAGATATATAGGCCAAACCACACGTGTACGCGTGCACACCCCTATCAGAAAGGCTGGAGCTAACTTTGTAATTGCAAGTCATCTCTTCCTGTCCTCCAGCGAATTGTCATTCACATTTACAAGGACCTCTCTATTGCCCCACCAGCTTCGCTGACCCCAAATTGTCCTGCAAATCTCACTTTCATCCTTTGTTTTTTTTTTTGGGTAAGAAAAAGGTGAGCGAAACTTACAAATAAAAAATTAGCGTAAACACATAACACCAACTAAATCATGATGAAGCCAAGAATTCATTTTAAAAGGAATGCTCGGAAGAGAATGAAATCCAAGAACACGATCATGAGCCAAATGAGATAAGAAATCTGCCGCAAAATTAGCTTCTCTATAAATGTAAGCAAAAGAGCTCTCTTCGGCATCTTTTCACACATCTCGTAGAGTTCATACTTATTTATGTGGAATGAGTTTGGTATATATCTAAGATTATTAATCACCGTGCTTAAGGACTATTGTAAGTGATCGTATGAAATGAAAAATGTTGATTTTGAGGTGAACATGTTTTATTTTAAACATATTAATAAGATAAGGAAACGAGAATTAACAGTTATACATGTTCCTTTTACAGGTGAAGTTAAGAATGGTTTGCGATAAGAGAGTGATCAGTGATCCTCTCCTCCTCCTCCCAATAAGATGAAATGATGAGGCATTGACCCAAAACAGTGTTATGCTAGGCTAAACGTACAAATACCTTCCTTTTGGTCTGCTGAGTGTCTGGGGTTAGGTGTATTAAGGACAAGTAAATAGTTGGATTCCAAAGGACAATTAGTCAAAAAATCGAAAAGTTAACACATTTTGTGGTAGGTAAATTATGCGTTGAAACACAACTCGCTTCCAAAAGTAATCGGTTCTCGCAAACACTGTCTCCACAAGAGATTCGCTTGCCAGGCAAGTAATCTTGTTACGACCCCTTTGATTAGTTACAGATAAAAATGTCATGAAAAAGGTTGACGTGGAGATTGCCTTCATCATTGATATGCTAATCCAATCATCAAATATGCTACTAGCTACTTTGCATACATAGGTCTTGTGTTGTGACATGAAACTTATGCTCTTTGTGACATATCTAGGCTTTTGTTTTTATTGCTTTTGTTTGGTTCTGCTTCTTTTTCCTTCTTTACGAGATGAAAGCAATGCATCATTATACTTTTTTAACTGTTGAGGGGCTTGGAATTCACGCTTTTGCTGTTTGGCTTGCAGGAATTTCCATCACTGGACCAGAACTTTATCAGAATAATTTCCCTTCTTTCTTTTCTGCTTAAAAACCTGCCAAAGGGAAAAGATTCTGATCGCTAACTCGTATCAGGAAAAGTTGTGTGTTCCCAACGTTTTAGGGTTGGTGCATGCATGATCGGTTTCTCTATTACATATGGAGTTATATGCAAGCATTAGGAGCAGGACGGCTATACAATGACAGATCGATATAATTACTTGATCCTGGAAATATTTTCATGTGTAAACTTCTCGTTAGCAGACACTGATACAGTTATGAATACGTAAATAAATTCTATATTGAGAAATTAGTAGTGAGAGGAGTGTCTTTGTCTCTATCCATCCAACTAACCTAAATGAACAAGTCGCTTTTGATGATGAGTGAAGTCCCAGCATTATCAATCCAAAAGCTCAAAAGATAGTGCTTAACCAAATTAATCTTATAATTAGAAAGTGAGAAAATGAAACATGAAAGCACCCAACCAAAGAACCCTTCTCGACCCATCGCGTGAACTTTAGCAAAGGCACAAGGAAGGATAAACATAAGCTCTGAACAAGATTTTCTATTCTGTGGTCGGTCAAGATAAACTCTTACCGTGATGATGACGATGAAGATGAGCTCATGTATACGTGTTTTTTGTTATTTGCCTTTTGATTTGGAAGTTTACCATCATTACGTTGGTATATGTTGCGTTGTCCTCTCTTCGTTGTTTAATTCAAAAGTAGTAAAGAAAAAGGAGTACGCAGATTGCTAAAAAAGAGTACTGCTGCACTCTAAGGATCAAGATTGCTTTAGGACATTAGGTGATTATAGAAACCAAGATTTGACTTTTAGCTTTTAGGTGGATTCAATATATCAACACATACTAATAGGTTCAAATTTTTAAAATTTAATATTGAGATAATTCAGAGGTTTTTCATAAATTTATCCGACTTGTCGTATTAATCAAGTTGGAGTGCAAACATAATCCACTTAAATTTTAAACTGCGGTTGGCATAACGAAAATTTAGATTTTCGAAAAATAAAAAAAGGAGGAGCAACTGTTCATTGTCTTCAAATGTGTATATTTTGTTGCCAATGGGCTAATATTGTATAATAATACCGGGAAAGATAATCATACAGATCCCGTCCAAGGATAATCATAATGATGCGATCTGCAAAGCCATCAATCCTTTGGGGCATAAAGTAGAGGCAATGAGAAAAAGAAGGCATGCATTTTTAGAATGTTTGGACTCAAAAGATGGAACGTTCATTTTAGGTGTCTCACATTTTGGCTCGATATTATATGAGGGAGGTAAATCACAGTTTGATCTCAGCTAATTTTTTGAAAAAACGGCTTAGTGTTCGATACACACAAGGAGTTATCATATTTGATGGGTTCTTATACTGCTGCTGTCAAGATTCGAACCTAAAATCATAGACTTACTTTCATTTTTAAAATGCTGATTCAGGGGCATGTCGTGGAACTTGTTCAATGAGTCGTCTTTTCATGTAGCAAATATATAAACAAAATAGCGACAGTGAAAGGTGAAACATGGTGATCAAGATTGGGCTCCTTCTGACACAACAAAGGAGAGGCTGTCTAAGCAGAAAAGTGAGAAAAACACAGGCCAGGCTACCCCATCACAGCAATATGTAGGCCTAAGCCTGTAAAGTGTAAACACATGAAGCAGCATTTTTACGTATCATCCCAACATGCATGTGGGGGGGTTGTCTCAGGAATTCTCATGTTCTCAAACTCAGCTCTCAGGTTGGCCTGTTGGTAAGGGAACAACGAGCATTGGCAAATCAAAACCCACCATAAGCATCTAGACTGCACACGTGCAATGTGGCTCTCGCAGGTGTTATCAATATATAATCCAGGTAGGTTGTCTAGGAATATTGTCCCCAAACTGTCATTTTTTAGCTACATACCAGTATATATGTTCTGGCTTCTTCAGGAATGGGCTTTGAGATTGAAGCATAGGGCAGAATCCTGGAGAAGCCTGTTTTGCCTGTTTCAAAAGTAACGAGCTTGTTAACTAATAAGCCCAACTAAAATCTTCAATTATATGTTAATGCAAATCAACCGGAGCAAGGTATTTCAAAAAATTAATTTGGAAATAGCATATTAGAAAACTTAATAGAGGCGATACTTACATAATTAAAATCTCCAATATAAAAAAATTGCAAATATATCCAAGTAATAAATACTCAAATTTCTTTTGGACTCAATCAGACTTCAAGTCATTTAAGCTCTGTTAGATTCAAGCTCATGTCACGAGTAGAAATGACAATGAGACAATTCATGAGTTGGTTTCATCAATTTTTAAATAATTTTTTAAAACCAAAAGTGTAAAATTACATCTTTTTTTAATTAAATTAAGATCTGTCTGAGATTTAATTTTATATCATTTTGCTTAAAAAAGTTAGGCTTCAAATTGATATGACTTTGATTTGACTCATAAGTCAAGAAAACATTTAAATTTAGAACCATAAGTCAATTTATTATCATCCCTAATCGCAAGCCTTAACTTTGATGAAACTTTAAGTTGAGCATAGGCTTGAACATAAATTTTCAAAGCGGGCTTAGATTTGGGGAAGCCTGAGCCTGGTCTAGTGTAATGTGAAGCCTATTCCATACTAAAGTGCAACCATAACTATCAAATTAAATATTTTTACTGATAAAGATAATAGATTGCCTAATGTAAAAGGATTCCAAATTATCACAAACCTCTCATTTTTCTTTTCTATTGAAATTTATGAATTATGAAATTTCTAAATTATTTTATATCGATTTAAAACTTTCCATACACAAGTCTCTATAAATAATATAAAATATAAAGAGATAGGCTAAAAAGGCTTAAGTCCAATTAGCCTAAAGTTTTTGAAAATTAAAAAAATTTACTAAAAAAATAATAAAAATGATTAAAAACATAAAAAGGTTATTTACTTATTTATTTTTAGTCTATTTTTCGTTTTATCTATTTTAATTAAATGAAATTGAAAAAATTGTTAATGAAAATTTTCTACTTATTATTATATAATATATATTTGCAAAGATCTATTTTATTATCATACAATATTGTTATATATATATTATATACATAAAAATCTACATAATACATTTATTATATATTATATCCATTATATAATCATATGTGTTATATTTATTAAATTCTATATATTATAAAAATATATACAATATAGGATTATTCATAAAAATATAATAATTTTAATAAATAGAATAATATAATAAATAAGATATGATAAAATTTATGTACACTTGTATACCGCTATTTAGTTATAATATAGTTAAAAAATTAGATTAAATATATAAATAGAATAGATAGAAAATGCATTAATAATATATAATCGTATAGTTTTTTAATTTAGTTATATTTAGATATAACATAAAATTAATTAATTACAACTAAATTTTGAAACAATTTAATTACAAAAGCAATAAAGAGAGATCAATTGTTCCAATTTATTTTAGTTTTTTCTTTGATAATGTCTTTTTAAAATAGAATAATATTGAAAAAGGCTATTATGTTATTAATAATAATATTGAATATTTTTAGTTTAATTTTTGTATTACAAATTAAGAATAAGAAAAAAAGGTCAAGAAAAAACAAGTCAAGTAGAGCGTGTTTGAAGTTTTAGCTAAGTCGTTCTAAATTCAATATAGAGACTTCGCCCTTAGGTAAATTACTACATCTATGGTCTAACCAATTAGATGAGCATCAACATGTTCTTAATTGAGAGCCATTCATCTTTTCTGAATGCATCATATAACTCTTTATTGATCTGCGCTCTCTAAATGTTTTCTGTAAAACTTATCACTCAAATACCCCAACATAAATTTAGTAAATTTGACTTAATTGAATTAATAGGGCAATTACTTATTAATTAAATAATTAATATCTCTTTTAATTGATATTTTATATATAATCTTAACATTTTGAATTTGTTAAGATTTTATTTTATATATTGCAAGTCAAATTTAATCTAATTGAGTTCGACTCATGCTTGTAAATGTAGAGTGTTAAATACATGGTGATAGGGGCCCTTCGGGATCCTACAAGATACGAGCGAGAAATAATATAAATGTGGTAATGACTTAAAGGTGTCATCGACAATTCGAATCAACCTAAAACATCTCGTGAGTAAAAAAAAAAAAAAAAAACATCTCCACTTTACCAATATCGTATGCATGTGAACGTTCTCTAAATATAACCTTGTATTTGGATAGTCAATTGACTTGGCTCACTTAAGTAACATAATATTATTAGGTCTAGTTGACAAGGTATGTAATATGGATCCATCTCATACGGGTTATGTTGTAAGCCCATCAGTCCAAGTCCAAAGAAGATTGAGATTACAACATAAGTTCAAAATGTTTACAGATCCTCATCCAATATACAGAGGAGATTAGATAAGATAGGATATTAGATAAGATATTGTTTTGTATTCAAATACACTAATATACATGTATATAAACAGAAGTACTTCATAAATAAAGTAGATTCAATTCCAAACCTTTCCAGACTTTATATGGTATCAGAGCTCTTCGACTAGTGTCATTTTTTTTTCTCGATCCCAATGGCCTCCATTATCAATCCAATTTCTGATGAAACACCTCAGATTATTACTATTAATCCAGCTGCACAAGCTCCTTTGAAGCTCACTTCAACCAACTATCTTGCTTGGAGATTACAATTCAACAGTCTCTTTATAGGCTATGATCTACAAGGATTTATTGATGGTACCAAGTGTTGCCCTCCAGCCACTATTATTATCAATGACACCCCTGCTCTCAACCCCAAATATCATTTCTGGATCCGTCAAGATCAACTAATTTTGAATGCTATCATTGGTGCTCTCTCACCAACCATCATTCCATTCATTGC
>JANTNU010000157.1:12740-35371 GCA_024752395.1 Erythroxylum havanense | reverse complement strand
CGAAGTATCCAAAAATTACTAAAATTATCTGAATACAGTCCGAATCAATCCGAAGTGTCATTAAACCAATGTACCCGGAAAATGTCATGAATGCATGCCAAAATGTCAAAGAGACATAATATAAATCGGACTAAATTTGCTTCATAAGCTAACCCCTAATTTGGGGCGTTACAACTTGTAGCTTGACTCGCACTACCCTATTCTGCACCCTATCCCTTTTGGTAATATCACACATCCACCTAAGCATATGCATTTCGGCTACTAGTAATACTTTATAAGTATCATATATGTCAACTACTAAATATCTTTCGTATATTATCTATGTTCTTGGACTTAGAAAAAATGAACAACTTCCAGTCTATCTCTATAGATTTAATTTCTAGAATGAAGTTGTTATTTTTTCATATCTAACAAGAGTTATTCTTAGACAAATATGTTTTCAACAATTGAAAATTAGAATTATTGTTTTCTATGAGTAACATGACTGTACCCACTGAAGAGGACAATTATACTCCCACTAACCTTCTTCTAGACATGATAAATTTACAATCATCTCCAAAATAAGCTCTCTGAATTCATCATGAAAAAAAATCTTTCAATTTCTTGTAACCTTTCAACTATATATCAAATGTATCAATAAAGACACTAGTTCCAATTGGATGTATTGTCACGAGATTTAAACTATTTAATGTAAGAGTTCTTATCAAGTAGTTTAGACGCTTTTATTCTAAGATATTAAAAAATATTTTATTTATAGCACTTCTAATATGAAGATTTCTTACCAAATAGTTCAGTTGCTTTTATTCAAATATATTAAAAATACTTTTATTGATAACACTTCTATCATAAAAGTTATTACTAAATAATTCGACTGCCTTTAATTTAAGGATATTAAAAACATTTCTATTTATATCCTTAAAAGGAAATTGGGACATCATCAATAGTATTCACAAAATATGTTGAGAAGACTTTGTTATTCTTACAAAGAGAGTTAAGCAAGAACTGATAGGCTTAAGCCTATTTATAATAAGTTTTAGAGATTTTTGTAATTTAATCAAAACTAAATTATAATTTTAATTAAACTTTAACTATTATTACAAATAATTCTAATTAAATATTAATTATGCCCAAATAAGATCAAATATCTCATATGGATCCTTATTTATTAAACATCTCATATTTAATCGTAAAGTTTTTCAAAACTTTACAATCTAAGTCTAACTTGATTAAAAATATCTTTATTCTCTTCAACACATTCTTTGTGTGAGACCTATTAGTTTCCCAAGGCAATGATACTAAATTATAATTAGAATTAGCTAAATCAAAATTTCTTTTAATTTATCGTTAATTATTCAATTAAACAATTTATAATCAATGATTAAAATTGACGTGTATCAATACATCATGATTACTCGAAAATTTGGAAATGTCAAAATGATTTTGTCTAACTTTTCTGTGCATAAATTTTTTCATATAATTTAATCCTTTCATCATACAATGTTCCCATTATACATAAAATATGAAATTAATGTCTACTATCTTTTGAGTACAATCATTTTAGTTCTTCGCCATTAGCTAATGATTCAATTAATAATATTGAAACTTTTTCAATCTTAAAGTAATATTATTCTAAGTAAAATAAACCGTAATTAGGAATTACTTCTAAAGTAAATACTCTTATCTTCTTGAACTCAAATATTAACTAATACATATAGTAATGGATGTCTTTAATACTTTAATACTTTATAAGTATCATATATGTCAAATACTAAACATCTTTAGTATATTATCTATATACTTGGACTTAGAAAAGGTGAACAACTTCCAATCTTTCTCTATAGATCTAATTTCTAGAGTTAAGTTGTTACTTTTTCATATCCAACGAGAATTGTTCTTAAACAAGTATGTTTTCAACAATTGAAAATTATAATTATTTTTTTTCTGTGAGCAACATGACTCTACCCACTGAGATACTCCCACTAACTTTCTTCTAGACATGATAAATTCACAATGATCTCCAAACTAAACTTTTTGAATTCATCATGAAACTGAATCTTTTAACTTCTCGTAACTTTTCAACTATACATCAAATGTATCAAGTAATGAAATTTAAACTTTTCAGATTTCATCTTACGCTTACTACCTATCTCGAGAACCACTATCTTATAATTATACATTGAAATAAACAATTTGTTTAATGGATATGTAAGATTATTTCTAACATTTTGAATATCTGATAACTTTTTATTATACAATTTAGTTCTAAACTTTATTAGAACTAAATAGATAATAGATGCTTCAACCTAGCATCACATTTTTGAATCATTAATTTTGACTTTTTCAAAGACTTAAAATTTCATATCTAATATGAAATCTTATTAATTGATTTAATTAAAACTATTGAAGGTAAGTCATTATGCTAGGCGTAACTATAGAAGAAATAATACTGTATCATAAAATATCTCATATTGTATTTTCTTCTTTACACAACTCTCCATACTCTTATGAAATTTTATTGTAAAAGTATTATCTAGAGAGTATCATTCTCTGTGGATAACTGAAAATTTAAAACTTACTACAATGATCTCATCGAAATATTTTTAGCATTCTTAATGCTTAGTTTTTATATAAATTTAAATAATTTGAACTTTTCAAAAATTTAAATGGCCAAAAGAGCATTTAAAACCTTAATATTTACACCAAAATCTAAGTTGAATTCTAACGTTTACAAAAACGAATAATCTTTAATAATCTTTGTTCTTACAAACGAATCAGTTAATTAATTAATGAGTTGATTTTTGTAAATTAATCAATTTTTATAAATTAAAATAAAATAATTAATTTTATTAATAATCTTCTTTTTTAATTAAACTTTAAATACTTTGATAAATAAAGATAATCTATTTGAGTCAAATTTTAAAATTTTTTATTTTATTCAATTTTTATTAATATTATAATAATTTAATATCAATTAAAAATTTAAAACTTTAAACCTCTTGCTTTATTAATTTATCTTCTAATTCGATATTTAGAATATTGTTTCCCACGTTTTAGAAAGCAGCTAATTGACGCTATTTCTCTTTCTTCTTTTGCATAAAATAAAAAGTATCTAACTCTTTTAAGACAATCATAATCATTTCATTGCACAACCTACCTTTGCCTCCGTGATTTTCCAAAACCTTTTAGAAAATTTATAGACCTGATTTTTATTTTTTAAAAAGTATACTTTAATATTTTAAAAAATTGAATAAAAAATTAAACCAATAAAATAAGAAATTTAATTTTTAAAAAATTCAATTGGTATAAGACCATCATAAAATTGATTAAAAATTAAATAAAATTTAAAATATTGATTTAAAAAGATTGAAGAATTTAAATTTTAATTTAAAAAATTTAAATAAAAATTAATTGATTTATTTTGATTTATAAAAATTTATTAATCTACAAAAACTAACTGATTAATTGTTAAATTAATTTATTTTTAACAATAAAGTTATTAAAATAAATAGATCTGAAAAAATAATTCAAACAAAAAAATTAAACAATTTATAATTTTTATGATTAAATTGGTCAACTAAATTATTTTAATCATTAGTACTACCATCACATTTTTTAAAATCATAATAACAGAAAATATTTACTTTCATTTAAGAAAGGTATAATAGTTGAAATAGACAACTTACTTTACTTTTCTCATTTACAAACATGAAATGAAATTTTTTCATCAACTTGTCTTGGATATGCATGTACAAGTCTCCAGTTTAAAGATAACCAATCATTAGTTATACCAATAGTCATCAACTATATCCAGTATCAAATTATTTTGTCATATTTAAATTATAAAATTAAAAATAAACTATGAGAAAAGTTAATTTCTAACAAGTTTGCATTAATTTATCAATGCTTTTTGAATTCTCTGGAATTTCTCTACGCTGCTTATCCCGAGTGCCAGATGGGTTTGAAAGCGTCATTCAAGAACCTTATCGTGCCCAAAGTTAGGCCATATGCCAATTTCACTCTTTGTTTTTTTTTTTTTTTTCCCACATGATATTTTTGGGAGATTTCAATTATAGGAAAGTATTTTTAAATAATTCACAACTAAATTAATTCTTACTTAAAATTCCTTACAAAAGTTAAAATTTTGATATCAACAGCTACATATATGAGGAGGTTTGGACCTACAACCTCACTAGTTTGATAATTCAAGTGGTGTGGTGAAACAGAAACTGAGTCTCCATCGAACTTCGGACTACTTCCTACTTCTCTACGGTTCTTCTTCGCAGTTCTCAAAGATTCGTGAAAAACAGCCCCCCTGTTTGGTTTTTCTTTAATTTCTTTTCTTTTTCAATATACCTGGCTGAGTTTCCATTTGGAGCTTTGAACAAACATAAACTCAGGCCTCTGTCTGATGATATGTTAATAAAATTAATACGAGGCCTTAAATTTAGTAATATTGTTAGAAGATCAAACCAGGGGTAAAGCTCAAAAAAGGAAACAGAAAATTGAAATCAAAGAGGGGGTAACAGACTGCCCTCGAAGAAAACTTTCCACCATCTAACTAGAGGACAGATCGACAGAGAGGACAGGTACTATGTTTGTTATCGAACCACTTGTCCAAACTGTCAAGAACCCGGACAAGTGCCTAACATTTATAATAGTGTACAAACTTCTCCCCTCAAGCTAACTTTTAGGGTGAGTTAAGCCTTTTAACGAAAAACAACTCTTGGGGAAGAAATGCTTGCAAGACAATTCACTCACCTCCTCTTCACCTTCAAACCTACACAAGCACACACAGCACTCAACTGTAGTAACCCAACCCTTGTTACAGCTACTACCAGCACTTCTAACCACTACTGTGGCACAGGGGCTTTGAACTGGGTTATTGACACTCTTCTTTCTCTTACATTGTCATCTGGGTCTGGCTCAAAATCTTGTCTTGTCGATGAATTAGAGCCCATACCTTGCAACACAGACCTTACCATGTTATTTATCAGCGCCAAAGACAAAACAGTATTGAGTACTAACACAGGTAACACTCCTTCAGCCGCTGGGGGGAAGCTAGAGAGTCCCATGGTGAATTTTCCAAGGAACCCACAAAGGAAATGGCAAAAGGATCCTCCGTGTGACAGAGAAGGTAATTGAGTAGCAGAGGAACAAGCAAGCAATACCCTTCAACAAAATAGACAGAGGAGCTAAAATAAGCTTCACCAAACTTAACCGGGTTGGGTCGGGCCCAAACCTAGCCATCAATTTGGTAACAATGGTTCAAGGGGCTGGCCGTGATACGTTCTAACACGTGTAGGGTCTGCAGGTCTGCATAGGATTCGATGATCATCAACTCATTTTCTCTGGATGGGACGTTTTCAGCAGGACTCTGGTAGATTAAGGTTGTCACGCGTGTTGTTTAAGGCTTATTGGGGGTTATGCCTCGTGCCAAGTGTAGATTAGAGCTTTTGAGTTCGATGGAATGGAACAGAAATATCTTGGTTACTGCGAGCAGCGTGATGCCCATTGATTGCCGTTCGATTTCGACATTTTCTTTGAAACGGACGCAGAACCACTTGTTGGTCCGTGATTGCATGACCGAAAGGCGGCATCTTTTATCATCTTCTCGACACATCCTTTCTTTTCTAGTGAATTCGTTGGTAAATATATATTTCATGTTCACTTTCACAAGAGTAAAGATGGGTCTTCCTTGATTGCCTTAATCACCAGGTTATATTTGTACGGGGGATTGATGGAAGGGAAGGGAAGGGAAGGGAAGGGAAGGGATTGTCGGCGGGCTTTTATGCGACGATTAGTCAACTTATAACCTAAATTGCCCACCATACAGATTTCATTCCCACTTGCAACATGCGGGCTTCTCCAATGGTGAGTGGTGGTAGTGAAGTTCTGATGAAACCAAAATCATTGGCCGTCATCAGATGAAATGAAACCAAAATCAGCCGCACTCTGTGTCCCGACAAACGACTGACATCCACATAACATCACACGTCCTTTTCATCAGTTTTAGTTGTTTCCAGGTCTCCTATCTGTCGTCTAGTAATAAAGAATATGAAAGCTACATTTTACTTACTGCAAGGAAGGAAGGACCACTCTTGTTCAGTTTCTGAAATTCACTTGGTCCAATCCCTCAACCCAAACTCTAATGCCCAATAATGTTAGTGAACTGAAAGAGAGAAGAAAATCTGAAAGGGTTTTATTTGCAACAGTGTTTGTAATGATATTCTGATTCACACAAGAAAATTTTTGTCACTAGTACATGAATAACTTTTAGAATTACAAATATATATAGGATTCTATGCTGTGGTAACCACAGGTAGTGTAGAATCAGCTTCTGTTTTCCCTAGTGACCTTTGATCTTGGAAGGATCAATTCCAATTGCCCTGTAATAGTATGCTTCAGCATTCGCCAAACGATTTTGATACATGGTCCATTCTTTTCTGCATCTCTCCCTCACCTGTCACAAGTAAATATAGCTCTCTCATCAGCAGCAATAACATCATATACATCAGAATCCTAAGTGCCACGTTTGTGTCCAAAAATGGCATACTAACAGGAAATGTGCAAAATAAGCCCAATCAAGACTGTAAACAAACTTATAGAGGTAACTAAAGTCATTCAAAAGCATAAGATGCCATACCCCTTGCCATGGTGCTTTTCCATTTTGAGATTCGCCCTACAAAAATTGCAGGATTAGAAGTTGCAGCACGTCTGTATTTTAAATGAAATGAAGGCAATGGAAAGGCAGCTGAAGAAGCCAAGAATGTCCTCACCTGATTCCCAAGTGAAGGAACGGTTTGATGTACAATCCACTGAGAGTCTACAACTCCAATCTTCTCATGTGCAGGCTGGGTTCAAGAGAAAATAATTCAATACACGACCTCCTTCACGAGAACAATAATAAGAAATAAACAACAGTAAGGAAAAATGGGTAAACTAAAGAGGAAAGTGGAGGTCCTTGCCTCTACACATTTTCTCATAGAGAAATCAAGACCCCATCCATGGACCAAGTCATTCTGTAGATTCCAACACTAACCAATTATAACTTGCTGCTGCATTCCACAGAGCAAGAGACATGTACAACTTTTGAAGTACCGAGATTACCACAATCTTCTTTACCTGAATCATATGCCATACGCATCGCCATGCATCTCGTGAAAACACTGGAGCCATAATTTCAACAAATCTGTATCCACACAAAAAAAAGACCCAAAAGTAAAATGATGGAGACATTGATGTTACATAAAAGATACAAAAAACCAAATGACAACAACAGGAACAAGATAGCCAAATGCACTCATACGCTGCACAAGGTGGTAAAAGGGGATCCCTGCACCAGCCAGGTTTCTCATCTGTCACTCTGATGGGAATCAACAGCAAACGGAGATCAAGTTAAAGCACAAACCAACCAGCACAGGCGGGTATGTGTGTGAAAATTCTACACTGTTATTCTGTTTCTCTTACTTGTGAACTTCATGATCACCTCTCCTCTTTGTCATCCGCCATGTTAGCCCCCTGTTGGGTTCCAATCCTGGCTGAGAAATCTCCAAGCCATGCTTCTTCACAAGTTTTAGGTATCTACAAGTGCACAAAATGGTATGTTAAAATTCGTAAGGAAGGCAAAACAAAAATATTCAGTACAGAAGGCAAAACAAAAGTATTCAGTACTTTGAACAAAACAATTGAAGTAAATTTCCCAAATCTAAAACTCACTCTTCTGCATTGAAGTGCTCAACTCCCAAGTCTTCATCCCAAATAAATATGTAGTCATATGATGCCACAATATCAGGATGTAGAAAACGTTTTGCATACCACCTAGGACAAAATTTAATGAAAATAAATCTCTAAGCATCGTTCAAAAGTCAGTAACAATTATATTCAAGTTGCTAGCAAGAGGAAAATATAGATCTGTGAGCTAGGAAAGTTTTATTCTCACTTTCCAAAGAGGCTAACTATAGTTCCATACCATTTAGTCTGCTTACGAACACTAACATGGATAGCACGCTTGGACCATTCGAATTCATCCCATTCGGTCACTTCTCCATCATAATGGAAAAGGAGAATTGTAAAGTTCTCTGAAAACTGCAAGAAAGACACAATTCTTTCATGAATTCAAGGTAGCAACCAGGTACATAGACATTTAAAGTTTTGGAGAAGAAGAAGGTGAAAGGAGCAAAATAGGTGTTTGGTGGAATGAGGTTTTAGCAGGTCAAGGGCTGCGTGCGTGTGTGTGTGTCCATGCGTTGAGAGAAAAGGAAAAGATGGATGAAAAACCTTTTTTACACATGCATCAATATTTGCTCTCTGACCATAACCAACAGTGAAGGTTACCAGATATTTGGGTTTATAAATCACATCCTGCACATCAAACATCCTCAAAATATCAGTCAAATTTACCATGTTCTCAAGTCTCAACAATAATGGATATAAAAACCATGGGAAGGGAAGCTAGAAAAGTGAGGTTACAGAGGGTGACTTTATGCATTTTGGAGAATAATCTACCCTACGAAGCAATGTCATGCATATGATCTGAAACTTCACTTTCCATGTGTACCAAGGAAAATTCTACAGTTTTTGTTTCCCAAGATCCTCTCTACAGTGATACGGCAATCAACATGGTAAGGAAGCTACATCATAAATCTCAGAACACAGTGTTCAGTCAATTTATAAATTGCTGCTAGATTTCAATGTAAGAGTTCCTTTCTCCCCATTTCATTTGATTTAAGAATCAATTATATACAGTTACATGTAGTTCTGTCAATCTCAGTCCCTTGCTCCAACTTTAGATTAGTACCAAACAAGTACAATAGCAAATTAATAACTCAATCAAACCAGAAGACTGTATGCAAATTTTAAAAGGGATAACATATATTGTTTTCTAATGTATCAGAAAATCACAAGTTGTGAATGAGACATTTGAAGACTGAATTCAGCTTGCAGATAAGGTGGCAGAATGCACACCTCGCTGGGGTTGCCCCACAATCTTCGCAAGTAGAAGTCTGACTCAGCAGCAACAATTCCAGGCGGGAGCATTTCTGCACCCCGGGGGTTTGAAGGGACCCAAATCTGCATAAGGTTACATGAGAAGCACCAAATAAAATGAAAACATTGGGAATACACATAGAACATCATTCATCATTCCAATTAAACTTCATATATGAGGGAACTTCCATAAAAACATCCACTGGGTCAGAGCTCTATAATACTTTGAATCTATTTCAAATTAATAGGCTCTTTAAACACAATACTGACCATATGCAGTTGCCTAAGAAGAAAAATGGTTCCATAGCAAATATTGCTTCTCTTTTTTTATGTCCGACCTAATAACTTAAAATGTTCCGGATAAGACTTGGCTTGAGAAGGTAGCATAACTAGATAAACATGTCTGCATTTTTGCTTGCAGTAGTGCAGTACAGCCGGTGCAGAGAAATCCTCAAAAGAAAGGTAAAAAAAGTGAGTAGACACGACAGTCAACTCAATCTACTCCATGAAACTACAAGATTTTTAGAGCCATCTCGGTTGGAAATCTTTCAGTTATTATGGTACAGATCTGGCTTTTTCAGTTATTTTCTCAATGTAACAAAAGCTTATAATCATGGAAAGTATGAGAATGAAAAGATAGAATGCAGGAGCCCACCTTAGATGTATCATTCAAACTTTGAGGCCGGCTGTTGTTTCTACGATAAGCTAAATCATCCAAAACTTTTTGGGTTGACAACGCTAAACTTTTGTCAACATCTGCAAGATCAGTGGAAGGGAGAAAACTGGATGCAATATTTAGCTACAAGAATTAAACACAAAATTAATGTTCTACTCACCAACAAAAGAACTGACAAACCCATAATGAGCATAGAACTCAAAAGGAGAACAGGCACACATAACAGATGAAAAGAAGAAAAGGAAATGCTAGGAAGCATTCACAGGTATGATAGATGAAGCCTGAGTAGAACACCAGATAAGCATAAAGAGGGAGATAAAAGAGAAATTCACAATACAGCATACCTTACTTAGTGACAATGAGGGGAAAGATACTCCTATGAAGAAGCCAAAAACCACTCCCAGAAATGTTATTACAATAACCCTCATACTCTCGTTAGGTTTTTTAGTAGGGACACTGCAAAAAAATAAGGGTCTTAGCCAAGAAGTCATCTCATCCAAAGGTAACTAATATTTCTGCGGAAGAATTTAAAACAACAAATACGAACCTGCGTGTCAGGATTCCCATTCTATGTACAAACCTCTGCCATATATCCAGAAGAAATATAAGTGATGATGCAGCAACTGCAAGCTTCAAACTGCTCAACAGGTCCTGAGATATGGATGGAGACTAAAAAGATGAAACACAGGACCTGAACCACGTAGAACACAAACTGGAATGTTAGCCAAAGAATCAAAGATGAAAATAGTCTTATATCAAGAAGTATCATAGTAACAGAACTATTATTGTGTAACTTCGAATTAAAATCATATAACACACTGGACTGAGGAAATGAATGACCTCAAGACTACAATAACGATCACTACCTATTCAGCATAATTTCTGCACCTAGCTCTACTCTCCAAACAACAATGATCAATCTGATACCAATCGCGGCAAGATGAGACGGAATAACCATTAAGTAACTTAGATATCGATCTCATTCCTTATAATTATCTTTCAGAAGAGACTTGCAATCATTTATGCGTAACCCCAGGTACCTGAAATCCCGCTTCTATTCAATAACACTAGAAACTAATCATACAAATAGTTAAGTTTAGCAACAACTGAAACATAAAAGACAATCTGGGAATGAATTAACATCATAAAGCCTACACAGCCCAATAAATACGCATCACTTCACAATCGATGGTATAAAATAATGTTCTTGTGCTCAGTTGACAACCCCAATATGAATTCTCAACTTGGTCCCCGCCGTTTTCAAGCAAGCAAAGGAAGCTATTTGACTAAAATTAAAATATCAACCTGCAAAGAATTAGAAATTCAAATGTAATTTAAACAAGGAAGGACCGACGAAAATAAAGCAAACCTATTTACTAACACGGAAAGCACAAGGATTAACTTACAAATGAAACTCAAAGGTAGCAATCAGGGAAACAGCTAAATGTAAGAAAACAATAAATAAGTTGCTTGCAAATGAAAATTCTCAAAGAAATGACCTGAAAACAGCTGAAAACACTCAAGAAAGACAAAAGCAAACGACTTGATAACTTGAAAGTGAGCTTTCACAAAAATCACGAGCAACCAAATCCTTAATTCACGACTAAAAAACACACAACGAGCTGCATATAACCAAAACAACAGCAAATTCAACACCCAGATATCAAAACACCAAACCGTAAAAGATTGAAACTTTCGAAAACCCAAGTGAAAGTAAGGAACCAGGAGCATGGAAACGTCAGGAAACCTGGAAAGAGATCACGAGAAAAAGCAACTAGTTGCTGTCAAGAATGGGAGAATCAACACTTCCTCGAAGGAGGTTAAAGCTCGTGATCGGCTATTCGGGTTCTAAATCAAGAAGCCGAAAAAGGAAAACGTTCGAAGAAGGGTTCAGAGAATAAACGCCGAATCTTTCAGGTGAGAAACTGGAAGAACTGAAGATGGAAGAAACTGTTCTGTATGTTATTTAAGAATTAAGAGAGGTGCACAGTAGATATGGTAAATATATCTGAGTCCATTTTGTAGTTACTTCCATTTTAAATTGGAAATTAAGGGATTATAGGATACGTTATACGTATGGGAGGGAGAGGGCTTTAAATATTTAACAATGGCATTGATACATACAAATGGGCATGTTAACATAGTTTCTTGCACATATAAAAGGGGAGGAAACTAGTCACTCTTGATTTGGTAAGCACGATGACTTGCATGTACTATTGTTTATATGCAGTCTACATGAGGTTTATGTAGTCCACATGCACGAATTGACATGAGCAGGATTACTAAATTCTGCTTTCATGTTTAATGAATTATATTACATTGGGAAGGAAAAGAAGATTTGTTGGTGCTAATGGAGTTGAAGAGAAGAAGATGCCAAAAGAAGTAGTCAATTTGGTGAAAACGGCAATATATGCTTAGTCATAAAATTAGAAACGTTTTCATTAGTTAAATCAGATAAAACCGAGTGAGCGGACTCATTTTGTAGCTTATTCCAATGCTTATAGATTGGGATTCATCCCAAATGTTACATTTTGTTGCCTTTGAAATATTTTAACTTTTGTTTTGCTTGTAGAATCAAATCAACTGGTGTGCTTTAGCTTTTGTTTTGCATGTTAGTCAAGTAGTCACACCTGTTAGGTACTGATCGTGCCTAGAGATGCTAATTGAATATAATGAAATAAATTGTGCAGAATTGTTAAGAAATGATGCTATGAACCTAATTTGTTTGATTCTATGTTTCAAATAGAATGTTTTTCGAAAAAGGAAAAATAGCATTATTTCAATTAAAATAGAAATTCGTCTATGGTAAAAAATTAAAATATCATGTTTAAACCATCACAACTACTAATTGTAAATTGTAATGCGATTTGCTGTTGTTTCTTGAAATGGATATCAATAATTTCAATCTGTCCTTGTACCACGCATTGAAGTTCTCATTAATCAGCTGGACCCATACCCTTATTCAGATTTCAACAAGAAGAACAAGTCAATTAATGTAGACATTTGGTGTCGGTCGTAGCCGGCGGCGACGGGCTGAGGACTTTGACCTGAGCAACTTGGACACGACGCCATCTAGTCAATTTGTCGTCCTCTTCAAGTTCTTTGAGCACCAGCACAACTGGTCAATGAAGACAGACCATAGGCTTGTATCAGAATAAAACTGAAATCCTCATAGTTTCTTGACTTCTTCTGCGTGTTTTTCCTCACGTAACATTGAAGTTCCCAAGTCTTAGGAGGCAGACTTGCACGAGGGTCTTTTGTGATACGTGCAGAGGATGAAACTCTTTCAAAATGGCATTGGCTGTTATGATTAGGAAGTAAGGCAACTATATAAGACAAGCCTCGGGTCGATCCCACTTTTTTTTTTTTACAAGGAAAATAAAAAATTGATACATCAAAATATCGGGAAACAAATTCCGGCCATATCCTCTAGGAGGAATGGGAGACACCTTGTAAGTGAAGTATAGAGAATGGACAATCCGTGGTCATAGGTATCAGCTGAATGGGTTCAGGGGACTGAGACCGAGCAGTGTTGGAGGAGATGATGGTGACCGCTGTGAGGGAGTCGACCTTGAGCTCAACCCTACGGAACCCCAAGTCTCAAGTAAGCTGTAAATCGAACAGAATACCCCAAAATTTTGCCGTATGGGGCGAACATCGACCAATATTTTGAACAAAACCACCGACCTAGGCCCCAAAACTGTCACAGAGGAAGCCGACTGCTGAAGCAGAGGACGACTGGCTGATACAAGCGTCGTCCGTATTCAATTTAATCCAGTTGTTAGGAAGTTTAAGCCATCCTACAAGGCGTACGCTGCGGGGTGGAGGCCCCAAATAAGTCCGGTGATGCCAAGTCGAAGCTTGGATGAGTTGATGGCCAAAAGCTACTTTTTATTAGTTTATTATGTTAGGTGTTGATGCCTCGGACAAGTTGGGAAGAGAGTTTAAAACATGCTAAGCCACAAACCCCTGGATAAGAACTTGAAACCACATGCGATAAGGCAATGCAAATGGCCACTAGTGTGCAGTTTCCTTTAGTGGATCTTGCTACTTTCAAATACTTGGTTGAGTGTTTAAGATGGGGTTAGGTGAGCTTGATTAGGGGCGGTAGTGTTGGACAATTTTGTCCTTTATTATAAAATTGGATAATTATTAATTATATTTTTATTTTTAAATAATAAATAAAGATAATAAAGTGCTCAATAAATAATCTAAATTAATGGGTCAAATCTTAGTAAAAATGGGTCCCAATTAATATAAACTGAATTATAATGAGAAGGTTCGATATGAAAATTATATAAAGATTAAGGAGCTCATATCAATAGTAAGCATATAAAGTCTCTAACCTGTTAAGAGAACTTATATTTGAAATTTAAAATCGACATCAAAATTAAATATTTCATATCACCTTTATATTTTTAATCCTTTGGTATAAATCCGGAGTATGTAATGAGTTTATACTAAGTATTACATATAGATGGAAAGAGGTTCGGCGCAATAGTCTGTCTGAAGGGTTCTAACGTGCAAGACAAACACCGCCTGTTGTAATTGACGGGCTTAGAGTGTCTGGCCACTAAGCACCAAAATGGTGGGTTGGGTGCACGGCACCATCCTTCGGTTCATATGCACATTTCTTGAGAAGGACTTCTCATCCGCAAAGTTCTGCACACTTTCTTCCTTATTTTTCGCCTTTCAACTTTTCTTTAGTCATATACAATGGATTATATAGTACAATATGGTCCAAAGCCGCCAACTTGGTTAAAGAGAGCTACTAATTATGGTCTTACTACTGAATCAACGTTTCGTGTATGTCGTTAATTTGGCTGTTGTATTATCTATGAGGTAGTGTGTGAGGAAGGAGAGGGAAAATGCCTACCAAGCCACACGTACACAAGCAAAAAAAAAAAAAAAAACATAAAAGCTGCGATCTGCCCAATGCAAGGAGGACCATTACAAAGCTTCTAACAAACCAAGTTAGCCTACTAAAGAAAGTAGCCTACTTTATGCGAGAGCTCTTGATCTTCAAGATTCTCAGTGATAAAGGATCTTTTTTTAACTTATGTGTCAAATCTTGAATCTCAAGTGCCTCGTTAGGACCGAATGGCCTCACGACAAGTAACTGCTTGTCCTACTATCGGTGGTAAGCTAGTATTAAGAAAGCCTGAACCGCAAGTGCTAAACTAGAACGGGAATCTACAGCTTTTGCTGAAATTCATTTCCACAATAGCTTTTCATTTCTTTTAAAGCAATACAGACAGGGCTATAGGCTATTCTGAATACCACATTCTCCTTTTCCAACTTGATCCTGTGCATAGAACTCTAGTCATGATGATGCTCCATAGACATTTGAGGGGATTTTAATGAACCCTGCATGCTTGTACTTCCATCAAACCAATGCAGATAATGACTATCAAACTACAGCTAAAACAAGTCAAGTTCTCCAGAATTTTCAGACTCGGAAGCACAGCTGGTAAGCAAATCACAGGCTCCATTGCCAACTTGCTCTTGCTGTTGATTTCTTGAAGCAAAGGTTCACTCTGATTGGATATAATTCCAACTGCCACTCTATACTATGAATCATGAGCAAGGCCTTCTAGATCAGCCAATGCAGCAGAAGATGGAAGCCACACTTCTACCCGAGTTCCTCCAGCTCCCAAGGCTGCCCCAGTCAAGCGGGGAGATATGACACGAACAACACAACCATAACTCTCTAGAATCTCACGAGCAACAGTGAGCCCAGCGACAAAATTCCATGTCATGTTGTCTTCAATCATGTTCTCCGAGAAAAGCTCTGCCCCAAATGGTGTGAGGGAATGCATCTGGGTCTGCATGAACATCCATCGGCAAAACGCATATATCAAAGTAAAATTTTTACTTAACAAATTTAAAAGAAAATATTACCTGACCAATAAAATAATCTCAATTATCTTTCGTACTTTTTCTAATAATAGCTAACTTCTTATTGTCCTCATTTTGCTTATTCAGACGAACAAAAGGAATTGAAACTAAACAACCGCTGCACTTAATCTTACAGTGTCTGAAATAGAGAACAGTTGGTTCTGCCATTTCAGTGTGCAGGCATGCAAGAAGGTTGTTTTATAAACAAACAAAACTTAACCATTTCCCATTTCTGAAGAAGGTTCAAATCTTTGCTCCTGAGTCCCTCCCTTCAGAGAGACAGAACCACATCACTAATCTGAATAACAGACAATGATTACTATTCTTACCATATAGTGCATATCAGGGCCATCATCATCTATAATAACAAGAGCACCACCTGCTGGTGCTCCAATAGACGTAATTTCAATTGTGCCTCCAACATGTGTACGCAACAATGCACCCTCAATTAAATTGCTCAGAGCCTGACGCAAAGCTGGTTCTTCTACAGAAACTTGCAAAGATTGAGAGAATTCGCATAGCTCTACTATACGTTTCTGTTTATGTGCAAGAGGTCTCACAGCCTCCACCATATCTGACAATACCTCAGAAACATTGCACGGTCTTCCTGACACGATTAATTTTCATGGAAGTACACTTAATTGTCTTCCATTACATAAGCAAAATGAAGCAAAATATGCGATATAGGGTAAGATTCCATTGTGCAACCAAAAAAAAAAAGTAATATAGTGAATGCTACCACTTGTGGGTTTGATGTTAATAGTCAGTAAACCCAAAAAGATGAATGTTGTTACTTTCTGTTTCTTTGGGTAATATGACTTTGACAGTCTCTATCACTGAGCCACGAGAGGCATTTTAACTGATCTAGACATACCTTACTCCATGTTGTAAAGGGGCAAGGGCCAACGGTGGCATAGGCATCTCTAAATCCTTGGCTCTAGCATTTAGAGAAATTGGATCACTTCGCATCTCATCATCATTGCTTCTTGGAGAACTATCTGACAATTGAGGCCTCATTGAATCATGATGTTCATAAGATGAGTCTGGAATTCTCTTTAATGTCTCTTCATTATAGTGCACTATATTGGCCTACAAAAATCGCAAGGATGTTGTTAGAAAGAAAAATGAAATCTACATGTGTCACGTAACATTTACTCATCTTTCCTTGTTTCCTTTTGGTTGTATTAAGAGGTTTGTTCAGGACAGGTTCTCATTCACTCAAGTTCTCTAAAGCCTATTAGTAAGGATACCAGAAAAACAAATAAAAATCATCACTAAAATATAGAAGAGAACTGCAAATATGTCGTCTTCTATTTCTCCAAAAGAGGAAGAAAAAGAAAGAGAGATTGCCTTTGTCAAATACACAGCATCCTGCAGTTCTTGAAGGGTATTGCTAATTCGATCACCTTGTACCAGTATGTCTTCAACAATGTCATAGGAGATCTGCAAATCAACACTGGAATATCTCAATATAATGTGAAAAGAGAAATGAGTTACAATGTAAGACAAAGTAAAAGCACATGCCTCACTTTTCTTGACGTGAGTGGATAGCATTTTACTTAAAGTTCGAAGGCTAGACAGAGGACCTCGAATCTGAAGGTAATTCAGCAGAAAAGAACTCAGCATATTAGCACTAAAAGATTTCAAATATCATACCATTAAATGACTCTTAGAATGGTTTACCTGTTCAACCAGGTTACTCATTCTCACATTATTTTGCCATGATGATTGCTGTAGTAGCATTGCTTTCTGTGAAAGAAACAAATAGGACAGTTATCACCCAGTAAGGAGAGGATATGCCTCGAAGAGAATCCATTCACTATAAACTAAGAAAACAAGATAAATTCACACAATTCAATTTGTGTTGTCAATTAAACAATTGTAGCATTCGCTAAACACTGTTACATGTCAGTTAAAAGCATATAAATTTTAGAGACTAAAACATGGTGTTTCAACTTTCAAGCAAGTTATACAAATGAATTCAGTAGGCATAACATATAAGAGGGCTACAGATAGCTCCATGATTTCAAACTAAGCATTTCAGAAAGTCAGAAAGTAAGCCACCTGATCCATAACATAAGCCATAGCTAATGACTGAGAGATGTGAATAGCATTAGTTCTCTGTTCAGCAGTAAACTCAACAATTTCCAATGGCTGATCATTCAATGATCGAATTCCCGAAAATTTTTTATCATAATCAGGAGATAAACCGTAGGCTTCCTCCGGCGAGGGAAGGGGAATCAAGTCATGCTCCTCACTTGGCGCATTTCCCGATGGAAGTTCCACTTCCATCTCCGGCAATTCAGCAACCAAGAACCCAACCACAAAAGGATGTTTCACCAGTGGAAACACCACTGCACGATGCTCAGTAACTAATTCAACCTTCAATTTTAGACAAATTTCGGAAACAACCCAGTAAGAGATCAACAACAAATATAGTAACTTTGCTAAAATTATGTTAAGATACGAAATGGCATACCTGTTGGCAGGAGAGAGCAGCTTCTGCTGCGCGTAACCCTGTTGGAATATTGAAATTACCGACCAAAATCACAACTTCAGCAGTATTCCCTCCAGGATAAGAAGTAATTCGACGCAGCTCTAACCTGTCCATAACGTAACTACCCGCCGGCCTCACATAAACCTGCACAAATCATTCATTCATCCATCTTCATTCATTCATTTTCTTTCCTTTTTCGTCACTTTCTCGTGAAAGTGTAACCGAAAAAAGACAGAAAGGGGAGAAAAAAAAAAAGGAACTTGATGGGACCAACCGAGAGAACAGCATCAGGGTTGACGACTCTACGGAAGAGGTCCAATTGCTCAACGCAAAGTCTCAGAAAATCAGAACTTGGCATCACCAACTTGCTCGTCTGACCCTTTTCAATCCTTTGCACAAATTTCACCGGAGAAGTTGAACACCGGCGAATCGCGGAGGCAACAGCGGAGGCCGACGACACCGTTATTTCACCTCCGTCATGTTCATCGCGGGAAGTCGTGAACTTCAGGTGGCGAAGCTTGTTAGAAGTCTCAAGAGAAGTGATGATGCTGTTGTTGTTGTTGTTGTTGGAAGCATTGGTGTTGGTGGAAGTGAGTAGAAATGGCTTGGATGGGGAGGAGGAGAAGGAGAGGGTGGTGGGCGGGTTCTGGAATTTGAGGTGAGAAGTGGAGGAGAGGTGGTGGCCGTAGCAGAGTGTGATGTTGTGGTGGTGGTGGCCATTAATGGTGGCGATGGAGATGAACATTGTGTATGTGTTGGGCAATGAAGAAGGTGTGGATGAACTGTGAATGCTTTCAAGGTAAAGACAATATTATGACACATCGACACATTAAAATGTGTCTGGGAGAGTTGTGTGTATTTTCAGAAAAATGGTTGGGTGATTGTATTTTAAAATTTTAACAAACTAAAAGTTTGTTTTAATTGTGAATTAAATTACATAATTTATGAGAACGATGATTATGGATGGTATTGATTGACGATTGGACTAAACTTGATCCTTTTATGATTTTAGTCCAATCAAATGGGAACGATGAATATGCAGAAAGGTCTATGAAGAGGAGAAGGGAGAGCATCATGGCAAGTCTTTAATGGGAAAGAATTCCTCCCCACCAATCTTGTTTGATCTATTCCCCACTCTCACAACTCCTTTTTACCCTTTTCTCCTTCCCGATCATCTCTCCCTGAGCAACATTAGCCTCTTCTCTCTAATGGTTATCTTTCCATGTTTGTTTAACGGTACTACCTAGCTCTTCTTTTTTTGTATTAATGGGAAAGGATAACAATCAATTACAAAATATTGCGTGGGTAACGAGACCCCACCATATCCTCTAGGAGGAGCGAAAGGCACCCAGTAAGTGCTTGTACAAAAGTGGTAATCCCTAAATCAAAATTGACCGTCGTTGTGGCTAACCAGTCCGCACAGCGATTGCCTTCCCGGTATGTATGGTGAGAGAAGACCGTCCAATTATGACTGAGAAGTTCCGTGACACCGACCAATAGGAGGTTAAGAGATGTGAGTCGAGTGTCCGAATCTGAAACGATATTTCAACTTTCCATCTATTTCCATCTATTTCCATTATTGCCAGTGAAAAGATATTTCAACTTTACCATTGTTTTTCATTTAGCAAAATGGTTGAACAATCTCTAGATACTAACCATTGTGCACTCAACAGGATTTTTTTGACCTTGCCCCTTTAACCCTACTCAGAACCCATCCCTTCCTTCCTTATCACCTTCCTCCTCCACGCCTTAACCCTCTCTAGCTATCTCTAACCAACATCTGGAAAATACTATGACCTCCTTGTTAGACATTTTTGTCCTTAGGGACAATTTTGTCCATGTCTCATAAAGTTGAACTAACATTAATTGCAATTTTGGTTTTTAAATAAATTACTGGTTAAGTTACACTATTTGATCCAGACAAAGATAATAAAGTGACCCAATAAATAATCTAGATTAATGGGTTGAAGTTCGAGTAAAAAATGAGTCCCGATTAGTGTGGATCGGGTTCATATCGGTCTTGTAATAGGAAAGCCTGATATGGAAGCTACATAAAGATAAGGTCTCTTGTAGTTACTCAAGAGTTCATTCACGAGTATAATGATTCCTGACTCGTTAAGGAAGCTCGTGATTTGAGAAAATTGTATAAAGATCTAGCCCGTGAGTCGATGATCACTTTTCACTAAAGATCTCGGGAGATTCGGAGACGTTTGGAGCTCGGAATTGACATCGAAATCAGAGATGGAACCGAAATCCAAGTATTCCACATTACTTTCATTTTTAATTCTTTCATGTAGATCCGGGGTACGTAATAAAGCTTCCATTACATACTAACATGTGGTATTAGAGCGGTTATGTGATCGGATTGCCGGAAATGAAGGTTTTTTGGTTTTTCATCTCATTTGATTTTCCTTAGTTTTTTATTAGTTTTTCAGTTTTTTTACGTATATAATTACATAAAAGTGGTATACATAAAGTCAGCTACGAAAAACAGGTTAAAAACGGGTTGAACATAGTGAAAAAGGCCTTCTGGGATGCCGAAAATTGCTTCCGACGTCGGAGGAGTCGGAGACCGTCAAGCACGTGCACTACACACGCCCAACGGTACTATAGCACGCTGGACCACACGCGTATGATCGGCACGTGTGACACATGCGCCAATCAAGCGTCAACACGCGGCTCCAGCGGACGGGCGATGCGTGTCGCACGTACACTACATGTGCGACCCGCGGCTTGCACACTGATCGCGTGGAACGGCGGGCACGTGTCACGCACGCGCCAATCTGGACAGTCCACGCGTCTGACACGTGGCATGGCAGATGTGCGACACGTGATGGCGCGTGCAACGTAAGCGTCCCATAATGCGAGTCTGCGAGTGGGCGCGCATGCTAGCCATGCTTCAGACGCGACTGGTGCGCGTTTGGCCTCGTGCGTGCCAGGCATGAGCCGTTCACTGCCGCGCACACTGACGTGCGCGTGACGTCAATTGTACAGAAACCTTCTACAGTAAAAAAAATTTCCAGATTTCTCGTAAAGATACCCTGAGATATTTTGGGTCAATTTTCGGGTCCGGAAAATTTATAAAGTAACCTTTTTCTATTTTTTTGGATTTATTACATTAGTAATAAATTAAAGTTGAACTCCAGAAAAAGGAATTAAGGTATTCTGAATCCGATTTTGATTGAATTTTCATGTTTCGGACTTCGTATGAGGGAGATACATGAGGTCTCGTGTCTCGAGTCTCATTTTCAGTATTCGAGATTGCATGATAATCAATCAAAAAAAGGAATTGAGACATATTGAAGTCATTTTAAGTGAATTTTCGTGCAATATGCCATAAGGGAGATACATGAGGTTGTCGCATCTCATGAGGTTGGTTCAATATTCGGTAAAGCACGGTAGTCACTCTACCGAGATTTGTCATTTACGAAAGTCTCGAATGAAATTTTCGGAGAATGTCTTCAGCACGTGTATGTCACAATAAGAATGTGCATTTGGATTTTTGCATTTATTGAGGTTAAATTGTCACATATGGTATGCCTATAAAGGATGTGAGGATGACATAAAGATGTATCCCTTGTGTTTGCGAACTTTTTGGATGCTGATGAGAATGCAGTCACCAAAGTGGCCTTTCAAGTCAGTATTTTGAATTGTTTTACTTGTATGTTGGGGGATGTCTTTGATTTTATGTTAGGTTATTCTGTCCAAAGGTGTTGGCCTTACATAAAATGTTGAGATGTCCATAAAGGCATTAGATGGAGGAAGGCTGTTGCTCAAGTGATCTATTCACCCAAAGGTGGTAGTGTCATGAGAGTTGATGGTTTGTACTCCGATCACTTTTATGTGTGAAAATCTAATTGCATATATTATGTATTCAGCCCAAAGGTGTTTCATAATATGTGTGATCAGATTTTCAGGAAAGATATTATTCAATGGCTTTAGTATCGTTGTTGTCCTACATTAGTGCTGAATTAAAGTTTATCACCATGAAATCACCTTTTCAGTCAACTAAATCAGTGTCACCATTGAAACCCTTGCTAGTTTCAATATAAAGAATTAGACGGAGAATTGGACGGAGGATGCTTTGAAGGTTATGGAGATAACTATAGTTGAAATGGCTATATGGACGGGTAAGCCATCTCCAATTACATCCATGAGCTCGATAGCTCATAAAGCAGCCTATAAAGCCTAGGATCGGTCTAACAGATTATATTTGAAGACCATTAAGAATCCATACCTAACCATCTACAAAGTGAACTTTCAGAAACAGACATAGCGAAGGAGTTTCTTGATAATGTCTCCCAAAGATACAGAGTTTCATCAGGCATTGAGACACGTGCCTTAATGAAAATATTATTCTCTATAAAGTATACAGAGGAAAAGGAGAGTAATGGAGTACATATCGAGAATAATTTATTTTCACAATAGGTGAAGATATTGAGACTTCAATGCTTTGATATCTCATTGCGTTGCTGAGATGGAGAAACTCAAGTTGTTATGTTAGTAGTGTGCCCTAGGCCAATGGATATTTGTGATTCATGTATTAACATTATGACTTGTTAATAATATATTATG
>JANTNU010000156.1:0-26281 GCA_024752395.1 Erythroxylum havanense | reverse complement strand
TCCAAGCCTTTGGTCGTTATTGCTTCTTTTTCAGGTTTGCTAGGGTTTCCCCTTTCCATTTTCCTGGATTAACTATCTTAGGTACTAGGGTTGCTTTGCTATTTATACTAGTTTAATATTTGATCTTTGTCTTGCTTCATTGAACTATCGATGTTTTTTAATTCCTGCATTTTTAAACTGTTTCCCAACATCCTCAATTTGGAATTAACCCGATTTGCCTTTTTATACGATTTTGATTTCTTTCTGTTGCTAGGCGCCAACCTCATTTTTAAGTCTCGGTCACTTTGTCTTGCCTCTTAAGTATCCTGATGTGCTTGCTCGTGTTCATATTATGTGCATTTTCTCTTGCCATTTTTAACAGACTACAAAACAATCTTTTGTTTTCAAGTCAACTTTTCGCCTTTTCTTCTCATCTTCAAATTGGTTTTACTAACAATATACATTCCTGGAAGCTGAATTTTTTTGCCTTGCAATTGGCTCTAGAGCGGCATGACTTGTTCATATTGGAAAAGGAGATGAATGTGCAGGCTCATGTATCTGGGCAGATCTCAGGACAGGTTCCTAATCAGCTATGTCAGCAGAATGGAAGTAACCTTCCTCCTGCCCGGATGCAGAACATAGCTTCTGGGGGTGGTGGCGGAGATGGAGGTGGAAATGCTGCTTCTAATTCTATCTCTGGCATGGACCCTGATCTTCACAGTGCTAGGATTTCGATGCGGGAAAAAATGTATGAATAATTTTTGTTTCACCAATGTGATCATATTTTCTTATTCGTTGACAACTAAAGATTTGGGAAAGCTATGCCTTTAATATGGTCTTGGTTCTACCACATTTGTGTTTCTTACTAGCGTGTTTTATTTCATGATGAAACTATATGACGTAGTGTGAAAAGGAAAAACAAAGATAAGTAGAATAGAATAGAATAGGCTATAATTGATGTAGATTGTAGCTGGAACTTGATAATAGGGCTTAGGGTTTGTAGAAAAACCTCTAAAAGCATAAAATTATTTGATTGATAAAAGATATACCTAAAAATCAAGCATAGGAAACTATTTATACTAGTATAGGACCTAATCCAACTCCTAATTGGAAAAGGAAATACTAATTAAAAAGTAATATGCTAATCCTGTGATAACTAGGAATCCAAATAACTTAAGAAATACTAAATAGTAAGAAATCCAATATTAACTAGGAAAACTAGACTAATTGCTCCTGCATCAATCCCCTCGGGTTGAAAGACTCGACTCTAGTGAGAAAGCCTTCAAAACTTCAACATGCAACTTTGGAGCAACTTTCTTTAGCTCTTCTTCAGTTATCCAAGTGCTTTCACTAGTTGGTTTAGCCAACCATTTCACCAGGAACTATTTGTACTGATTACCCCTCTTTGAACACACTTCTTTAACATCCAAAACCTGCTCAATAACATCTGGATACACCTTGGTAACTGGTCTATCTGCTCTGCAACTTCGGCTGCTTCCTCATCAAATCCTTCAAATGAATATAGGTCAGAAACATTAAAGATTGGGCTGATATGTAGGTCTAATGGTAGGTCTACAAAATAAGAATTAGAGCTGATTTTCTTCAATATCTTGCATGGCCCAAACTTCCTAGATTTGAGCTTGTGATAAGTTCCCTTAGGAAACCTTTCTTGCTTCAAGTGTACTAATACCAAGTCTCCCTCTTCAAACTCTTTGCCCCTACGATGTTGATTTGCCGCACTAGCATAGGATTGATTGCTAGCCTTCAAAGTTACCAATACTTCTTCATGAACCCTGCAAATTTGATCAGCCAAGGCTTGACCATCATCGCTAACTCTAGCCGCTTTTGGTAATGGTGCCAAATCAAGCACATGTTGTGGCTTAAATCCATAGGCAGCTTCAAAGGGTGTTTTCGTTGTTGATCTATTCACTGAATTGTTGTAAGCAAATTCAGCTTGTGGTACCACAAAATCCCAATTCTTCACATGATTTGCAACAAGACATCTCAGCATATTACCCAAACTCCAATTGATAGATTTAGTTTGGCTATTTGTTTGTGGATGACAATTGCTAGAATACTTTAATTCAATCCCCAACTTTCTCCACAAAGTCCTCCAAAAGTGTCCCATAAACTTCACACTATCGGAAACAATTGAACTTGGTACACCATGTAGTCTCACCACTTCTTTGAAAAATCAAATCAGCAATATGTGTAGCATCGGAAGTCTTGAAACATGGAATAAAATGGACCATCTTTGAAAACCGATCCACCACAACAAATATAGAATCAAATCCCTTTGCTGTCTTTGGAAGTCCCAAGACAAAATCCATGCTCAAATGAACCCACGATGCCTCCGGTATTGGCAAAGGAGTGTATAGACCCGTATTTTGTGAAGTTCCCTTGCCAAATTGACAAGCTGAACATCATTTCACCAACCTTTCTACGTCTTTATACATACTTGGCCAATAATAAAGATCAACTACCATTGCCAATGTCTTGTCTCTACCACAATGTCCTCCTACCCGTTACCATGAAGTTCTCGCACAATTTGTTCTCTCATAGAACTTGCTGGAGTACACAATTGATTGCCTTTAAAAATATAACCATCATGCAACCTATACGACAACAAATTTGCCCTTGTTGGTCCCTTCAAATCCTCAAAAATCAGTTTGAAATGTGGGTCAGTTTCATACTGATTTTTGAGTTCTTCAAATCCTATAACTCGAGTAGTCATCACTGCCAAAAGTGAAGACCGCCTACTTAATGCATCAGCCACTTTGTTGCATTCACTTGTCTTGTATTTCAAAGAAAAGTTGAATTGATTAAGAAAAGAACTCCATCTAATATGGCGTTCATTCAACTTTTTCTGAGAATTCAAGTAGCGTAGAGTTTGATGGTCAGAATAAACCACAAACTCCTTTCTCCAATGATCAATAGCTCTCACCAAAGCATAAAATTCCAAATCATAAGTAGAATATCTTCGCTTAGCATCACATAACTTCTTACTGAAAAATTCTATAGGCCTCCCTTCTTGGCTTAGAACAGCCCCAATTCCAACATGTGAAGCATCACATTCAACAACAAATAACTTCTCAAAGTTCGGTAGTGCAAGAATAGGTGCTTCCGTCATCAAAGTTTTAATTTTTACAAAGGCTTTTTGTGCTGAATTAGACCATTCAAAGCTGTCTTTCTTCAAACATTCAGTTATAGGACTCATTACAGCACTAAAATTCCTTATAAACCTCCCGTAGAAAGAGGGCAAACCATGAAAACTTTGAACATCTTTGATGCTTTGAGGTCCTAGCCATTCCGTGATGGCTTGAACTTTCTCAAAATTTGGTTTTATCCCTTCAACTGAAACAACAAACCCCAAAAACACAACTTCATCACACAAGAATGTCCACTTCTTCAAATTTATTACAATCATCTCCTTACGCAGCACCTCCAAAACTTGGTGCAAATGAACCAAGTGGTCTTCCTTGCTCCGATTATAGATTAAAATGTCATTGAAGTAAACAATTACAAAAGAGTTCAAGAATGGCTTAAGTACTTCGCTCATGAAGTGCAAGAATAGGTGCTTCCGTCATCAAAGTTTTAATTTTTACAAAGGCTTTTTGTGCTGAATTAGACCATTCAAAGCTGTCTTTCTTCAAACATTCAGTTATAGGACTCATTACAGCACTAAAATTCCTTATAAACCTCCCGTAGAAAGAGGTCAAACCATGAAAACTTCGAACATCTTTGATTCTTTGAGGTCCTAGCCATTCTGTGATGGCTCGAACTTTCTCAAAATTTGGTTTTATCCCTTCACCTGAAACAACAAACCCCAAAAACACAACTTCATCACACAAGAATGTGCACTTATTCAAATTTATTACAATCATCTCCTTACGTAGCACCTCCAAAACTTGGTGCAAATGAACCAATTGTTCTTCCTTGCTCCGATTATAGATTAAAATGTCATCGAAGTAAACAATTACAAAAGAGTTCAAGAATGGCTTAAGTACTTCGCTCATGATTCTCATAAATGTATTAGGTGCATTAGAAAGACCAAATGGCATCACCAACCACTCAAAATGTCCTTCTGGTGTTTTCAAAGTTGTCTTCCATTTATCTCGACGCCTCAATATGATTTGATGGTACCCTCTTCAAATCAATCTTTGACAACACTTTAGAACCACCTAGTTGATCAAGCATATCATCCAAACGAGGAATAGGAAATTTGTACTTGACAGTTATTTTGTTGATAGCACAACTATCAACACAAATTATCCAAGAACCATCATTTTTTTGAGCAAGTAGAGATGCTGAAGCACAAGGACTTTCTTTCTCGCACTAGTCCCTTACTAAGCAATTCGGCAACCTGTTTTTGTATATCGGCATGTTGCATAGATGGCATTCTATATACTCGCAAATTAGGTTGAGGTGCTTCAGGCACCAAATCAATAGCATGTTGAATGCTTCTTATGGGCGGTAAACTTGGAGGCAAATCATTGCTGACCAGCTCCTTGAATTCCTTCAACAATTGTTGGATTTTAGGAGGTTGTTGAATTAAATTTCCGACTTTGTCATCCTTCATAGCCTTACTAACCAAGGCATACTCCACCTCTGACTCTTCACATTTTGATTTGAATCTTTCAGCTGCTATATATATACTAACCTTGCCACCCTTTGAAAATTTAGAAGTCTCTTTGGCTCCTTCCTTTAAAGGGTTAAGGTGTGAGTCTTGTTGCCTTTACTAAAAGTGTTAAGTGTTTGGTTTAGTGAGGTGTTCCATGTCATGGTCATATAACCAAGGTTTGCCCACAAGAAGATGGCCAACATCCATAGGCACAACATCACACAAAGCTTCATCATCTAGATTTGAACCTACAGTAAATTTGACTAAGCATCGAGAAGTGATTGGAATTGCATGACCTTTCTTAAGCCAACCAATCTTGTAAGGATGAGGATGCCTTTCAGTGCTAAGTTTAAGCTTTTTTACTACATCTTTTGAAATAACATTGTCCATGCTACCTCCATCAATAACTAAATTGCACCTTACCTCCACAATTAACATGGGTTCAAAATATGCTACGACGTATCCAATCTTCCCTTGCGCACTTGTTAGTGGTTGTCATTACTTGTCGAACCACTAAAGATTCTCGTTGAGCTGGGTACACATTTATATCGTCACTTTCTTCCACGTTATCATTATACACAGGGTTTGACACGTCCTCCTCTCCTTCTTCTAATTCAACGAGGTTCACCCTTCACTCCAGACAAGCATAAGAAGTATGACCTTTTTCCTCCATAAGTAAAACATCGAATCTGTGAGCTTTTTTCAGCTTTAAAATTATTAGGATTAGAGTTGTTTGTTGCTCCAAACTTCACCAAAGCCTTCCCTTTTTCAATGTTGCCCATATTTCCTCCATTAGCTCAGTTCATGTTGGCAGTCTCGCGACTGTTTCTAGGGGTTGATTGACCTGTTTTTTCATTGCAAATAGCTCCGACACTCCTCTGAATAGCTCCATCAATTCTTCCAAAAAAATTCCTTCTAGAACCATACCTCCAGATTCGTTTTTCTGCCATTAAGGCATGTTGCGTTGCTTCCTCAAGGTTAAACAATCAAACTACTCCCATCTCATCCCTAATTGATTGATTCAAACCTGCTAGATATCGAGAGGTTAATTGTTCGTTAGTTTCATTCAACCCCACTCGAATTGAGAGATTGTTAAACTCAGTTGTGTATTCCTCCACACTTGAGCTCCTTTATTTCAACGAATGGAAATTTTTCATACAATTCCATTAAGTAATCAACTGGTAAATTTTGTTTGCCCAACTTTGCTTTCATGTGTTCCCAAGTGCTAATTTTAGGCTTGCCTTGTCATGCACGTTGCTCCTCAACTCGCTTCCACCATTGAAGTGCAGTGCTCTTCAATTTAAGCTTATCAAACAACGCTTTTCTAGCTTCAACCACAGGTTTCCATTCAAAATAAGTCTCTAAAGTCGCCTCCCAATCCAAATAGTTCTCCACATGCATCTTTCCATGAAAATCAGCAGCTTCAATTGTAATTTCACCACCATTCAATTCAGGGTCATGGACTAACCTCTCTTCCAATCCCCCTCTTACTACATTGTTTACGAGTCCAGCTGCATGAAAGGGGTTGTCATCCACTGAATTTTCAGTTTCAGCCTCAAGACTACCTTCTGGTACATCTGAGGGGTTGTGGTCGCCTTCCGGAATCTCCATTCGGGCTGCCATTGGTTCCCATCACTGCTGCAAATCTTGCACAGCTTGCGACAAGTCTGCAATCACACATCTCAACTTAACCATCTCTCCTTGGTTATCTTGATTTCCACGTCCATGTGTTCTACCATGTCCAACCATAGCTAAGCAATCAAAATCTAAGGATCTAACTTGTTCTGATACCAACTTGATGTAGTGCGGGAAAGGAAAAACAAAGATAATAGGCTATAATTGATGTAGATTGTAGCTGGAACTTGAAAATAGGGCTTAGGGTTTGTAGAAAAACCTCTAAAAGCATAAAATTATTTGATTGATAAAAGACATACCTAAAAATCAAGCATAGGCAGCCTATTTATACTAGCATAGGACCTAATCCAACTCCTAATAGGAAAAGAAAATACTAATTAAAAAGTAATATGCTAATCTTATGATAACTAGGAATCCAAATAACTTAAGAAATACTAAATAGTAAGAAATCCAATATTAACTAGGAAAATTAAACTAATTGCTCCTGCATCACTATAAGTGACATGTATTAGCTTGATATTAATCTATTTTACCGCATTGTCTTTTATTTCTTTAGCACCAAAGTCTCTGGTGAAGATGGTTGGTTGCAAAATTTAAGGGTTGTTCCTGCCAGTAATTTTAGTTATTAAAAGTCTTGTCCGTTCTTCTGCATGTAATTCATTTATACATGCAGGTGAACTTTAACGTCGCTACTTTTGTTCAAGGGTTAATAGAACTTTCCCAAGATACATTCAGTTATTCCAGTTTTTCTTTCTTTTTTTTCGGGTCATAAGTGGATTTTAAGCATTGAGTACTACCTTTGATTTGGGCTATCATCAATGGAGATCCTTATTGAACTCACCTTTTTGGTGGCATTGTACTCACTGATTGGCTGTTTAAATATTCCTTGTAGATTTATATTTAAAAACATTTGGTTTTGGCTTCTAGTTTCTTAAACAGCACATTACAAATATTCATAGACAAATATTAGTAATAACATGTATTTGCCTGTTGTTTAACAAAATTGTGTTTCTCACATTGACTTATTTTCGTGGATGCTGTATAGATTGGCAATTATATTGCAGCGGCAGTCTCATCCAGTTGGTGAACCACAGAAGCAGAAGTTTACTGACTTTGCTAAACGCCTGGAGTATGGTCTGTTCAAAGCTGCTCAGTCAAAGGTTCATTTTTGTGCTTTATTTATCTTCTCTTCAAATATCCTGGATCTCTAATTGCTTATATTATATTGTGATTGATTGGTTGATAATGATGATAATAATCACTATCACATACTTACAGAAATTTTGTTGTTGGACCTCTCCCTTTCATTCGATTCTTGGTCATATTATCTTTTTGGATTCACAAGCATTAGAACTTTTCTTGTAGGAGGAGTATATGAATGTGAGTACATTAGAGAGTCGTTTGAGTGCACTGCTCAAGCACCCTCCTGCAAATATCCACAACCGACGAAATGTACAGCTTGTTAATTCATCCTCTTCCATTGGTACAATGATACCAACCCCGGGTATGTCACACAATGGGAATTCCAACCTGATGGCTTCTTCTGTAAATACAATGATGATTTCTTCCACAGCCTGTGATAGCATAGCACTGACAAGTGTCAACACAGGGGGGCTGTTGCCAACTAGTGGTATTCAGGGTGGTACTTATTACAAATTAAAGCCTCAGTTACAACTTCCATAGTTACTTCTATCTATGCTTTGCATATGATTGAAATTCCTTGTTTACAGGAAATCAAGCTAATGGATATCAGCAATCACAACCCAGTTATTCCATTAGTTCTGGTACGAATATGTCATCCATAGGGGTGCAAAGGATGACGAACCAAATGATTCCAACTCCTGGATTTAGTAATAACAATACAAACCCTGCTTTTGTGAGTATGGAATCTTCTAAGAACACTGCTGGTTATTCTTCTTTTGACACTACTATGGTATCACAACCATTGCATCAGAAGTCATATATGGGTGGTCAGAACAATCATATATTGCATAACCTGGGTAGCCAAATGGGTAGCAACATCCCATCTGGTTTGCAACAAAAACCTTGTGGTTTATCTGATGGGCCTTTGAATGGTGGTGTTGGAATGATTACAAGCAATTTTCACCTTGTGAATGACCCTAGTACATCAGAGGGCTACATGAATGTCATTCCCTATGCTAGTTCCCCGAAACCATTACAGCAGCATTTTGATCAACGTCAGCAACAATTGATGCTGGGTAATCTCTCTCAGTTCTCTGTCTTGTATGTTTGCTTTGGCTTTGACATCTATCGTTAAAGTGTAATCTAATTTAAAATAGGTTCAGGGGAAGGATATGGGGTGGGTTCGGCTGATTCTTTTGATTCTGGAAATTTCTATGGAGCTGTATCTTCTGTTGGATCAACGATGAACACTCAAAATCTAAGTTCTATGAGCATGCGGTCCATGTCAAAAATGAATTCTACTTCCATTAACAACGAGTCCAGTTTACATGATACTCAACGTACTGCAAATATGAAGCTGAAGCCCCAAACACTTGATCAGTCTGAAAAGATGAATTTTCAGTCCCAAATAGCATCGGGAGAGAGTCTGCTTCAATCTCATCAGAAGCAACAATTTCAGCAACAGTCTAATCAGTTTCAGCAACAGTCATTCTTTCAGCAGCAACACCTAAGTAAGCGGCAAGGTCATTGGCACCAGCATCTGATGAACAATAGTGCTTTTGGTCACTCTCAGTTCGCTTCTGATCATAGTGCTCAAGTGAAGCTTGAGCCCCAAGAGGAGCGACACAATGAGATTTTAATCTCACAAACCTCTGAACAGCGACAAATATCTGAGTTACAAAACCAATTCCAGCAAAATGCTGTTGAAGATCGTTCTAGGCATGTACAAAGTTTGTCTCTTCCAACTGGACAACATCATAACTGTTCCTCGGTTACTCAAAATTCACAGCAAAAGAAAGAGATCTTGCTTCAGCATGAATTTGTTTCAGAGGCCCAAAGTGATTTTAACTGCGATACAGTTGGAACAGAATCAGATTCAGTATTGCATGGTCAATGGCATCGTCAATCACAAGACAAAACTTGCATCTCTGAAAACATGTCACTTAAGCATCGTGTCCAACAAGATTTCTGTCAAAGAATCTCTGGGCAAGATGAGGCTCAACCTAATAATCTATCTTCTGAAGGATCTATTACGGTTCAAACAGTTCCTCACAGAGGCACATCTGAGCCCCAAAACATAGAAAATGCCACCTATAGATCTGGAAATGCAACACGTGACAGACAGTTTAAAAATCAACAGAGGTGGCTTTTATTCCTGTGGCATGCTCGTCGATGCACTGCTCCTGAAGGGAAATGTCCAGAATTTAATTGTGTTAATGCCCAAAACTTGTTGAGACATATGGGAAGATGCAATTTATCTCCATGCACCCATCCTCGGTGCCAGCATTCCAAGATTTTGATTCAACACTTCAAGCACTGCAGAGATGCTAGTTGCCCTGTTTGTGTTCCTGTCAAAAAGTTTATAGAAGCACAAGTGAAGGGACGCACTCGGCCAGCAACAAATTCTTTCTTGTCCAACAAATCCTTTGAGACTACTGATAATTCAGCGCCATTAATGTCAAAAAGTTCAGCTGTTATTGAATTTTCTGAAGATGTACAACCAGCTATGAAACGAATGAAGATAGAGCAATCCCCTCATTCTTTCAAACCTGAGAGTGAAGGTTCTGCTGTGCCAGCTTCTACAATTGGTGAGTGCTATGCATCCCTGAAAGTCCAGTGCCAAGATTTCAATCACGGGGATGCTTGTATGCCAATCAAGTCTGAGCATACGGGGGTGAAGTTAGAACTTCCTGTTAGTTCTAGACAAGGAAGTCCAAGTAGTAGCGAGATGCGGAAAGATAACATGGATGATGTGAGTAGCCAAAGGCTTGGTGTTGATTCTACTATACATAGTGAGTCCATTAGATCAGTGACACAGGAGAGTATGAAAGTTGAGAAAGAACTTGATTTACTGAAACAAGAAAATGTCACCCAACGTTCGGAAGTTGCTGGAACCAAGACTGGAAAGCCAAAAGTAATAAAGGGGGTGTCTTTGATTGAACTGTTCACTCCTGAACAAGTTAGAGACCATATTATTGGACTCAGACAGTGGGTCGGTCAGGTGAGGGTTCTCTTTTGTTTTGTGCCTTTTCAAGTTCACCAGTTTAAAGATTGTTTCTTACACTCCTATTTGTGCCTTATGTATCCTTTTATTAATCACTAGGATTTTTCTTTTTGGAATTTCCAAATAAATTACAGCAATTGGTGCAACATTGTGCAGTATATTTTGAAACTTTTGCGAAGTGTGCAATATCCCATCTTTTAAAAAATATCGGCTTATCTATTTTGCCTGTGTTAGCAATGTTGCACTACAAATTGATGATAATTGTCGTACTATCAGATAGTTTTTCTTTGTAATTGTAAGCTGTAGAAACCTGAATCACTTTGTGAGCAATATATTCCTTTTCCAGAAAGTAACTTGTACTTGTGTGGCATATCCTATGTTTTTAATTATGTTTTTGGCATTACTATTTGTTTTCATTTTCTTTCCCTTTCTGATCCCAGTACAGGAAAATCATATAAAATGAATGAAGAGAAAACAGTGCATGACACCCATCCTTTTCCTCTCTAACTTTCAAAAAGGTTGTGATGGTTGAAAATGCTTGAGCTGCTTATTCTTTCCAAAGGACACAACAAAGTGTCATTTGTGATTAGCTACCTCTGTAAGAAAGAAATGGTATTGCTATCGGTTTTACCTTTTGTCTCAAGTGGCTAAATGAATGAGCAATGAATCCATATCAATTTTTTGAATTAGCCTGAAGATCTCTTTGAAAACTAGTTGAAATTTATATCATGATCTATGATTATGTGCAAAGCAATTGCTTAGGGAATTATTGGGGTTTCTTGTTGATTTTCTGCACAATGCACTTTTACTGGCATGTATGAGCTAGTAATGTTGTAAAAGCGCAACTCATTCAGTTCTTGGTGATTGCTTTCGGTTCAGTGCTCTGTAAATTAAAAAAGCATTTGATTTCTCATAAACATTCCCCTGTTGACTACATCTTTCCTTCTTCTTCCGTGCAATAGAAACGAGTTCTGACTGAAATTCCTGTCATTTGACTCATTCCTTTGCTTTGTGCAGAGTAAGGCTAAGGCTGAAAAAAATCAAGCAATGGAGCATCTGATGAGTGAGAACTCTTGTCAGTTGTGTGCCGTTGAGAAGCTTACTTTTGAGCCACCTCCTATATACTGTACACCATGTGGTGCTCGCATCAAGCGCAATGCCATGTATTACATGGGAACAGGTGATACAAGGCATTATTTATGTATTCCGTGCTATAACGAGGCTCGTGGAGATACTATTGTTGTTGATGGGACTACAAAACTGAAGGCAAGGTTTGAGAAGAAGAAAAATGATGAGGAAACTGAAGAATGGGTTTGTGAATGCTTGTTGTACTATTCTAATGCTTCCTTACATAGGGCTACTTTGCATGCTAGTATTGAATTGGTTGCTTTGCTTTTTGTGTTTTATATTTCTTATATGTGCAGTGGGTTCAATGTGACAAGTGCGAGGCCTGGCAACATCAAATTTGTGCTCTATTTAATGGTCGGAGGAATGATGGTGGGCAAGCTGAATATACTTGTCCTAATTGCTACATTCAAGAGGTTGAAAGAGGGGAGCGTAAGCCCTTGCCAGAGAGCGCTGTTCTTGGAGCAAAAGATTTACCACGAACCATACTTAGTGATCACATAGAACAGAGGTTATTTGGGAAACTGAAGGAGGAAAGACAAGATAGGGCCAAACTTCTAGGGAAAAGTTATGATGAGGTGGGTCATATATGATTATATTGTCCAATATGTTTGTGTGGTTAACAAGCTTTTCTTTAATCAATGGGATAGTTATGTTATTTCGTGTCAATTATTTAAAGAATGCTATCTTCTTTGTTCTTAGTGCAGGATTGTTTTGCATCTTAGTATGTGTGGAATCGATACACTTAAAATTTTATTGTTGATTCATAGTGAATCACATAAAATTATATCTAGCAGACTCAATCCTTTGCCAGTTAAGACCAATAATTACAGAGTCTCTAAGGGCTGACAACCTGGTTTTTAATTTGATGGTGGCTTTATATGTTACTCTTTGAGACCTGAAGCAAATCCTTCCATAGTTTATACTGTTAATTTCCATAATGTTACGTAAGTATTTATGAACTAATTTGGACACTGAGCTAAGTGCTGTTATCTGATTTTTGCAATAACTCGTATTTTCAGATTCCTGGAGCAGAAGCTCTTGTAGTTCGTGTTGTTTCATCAGTTGACAAAAAGTTGGAGGTGAAGCAACGATTTCTTGAAATTTTTAGAGAAGAGAATTATCCAACTGAATACCCTTACAAGTCCAAGGTATGCAGGACACCCAGTTTCTTATTTCTATATTTGTTAGTTAGTCTTTCCTATAAATGCGCTGTATTTGCATGTGATTAGTGGCACTTTTTGTCACAGACATCTACTTTTGAAATATACGTGATTTCAACCTATAAGCATTCTATTGCAACTAATTAAACTACACCATATTTATGTTAATTGATCACAGTAATATGTGTATCGGAAATGATTTGAGTTGTATTGATTTAAAAATGGCTGAATGATACAATAAAATGCTAATATAACTTTAATTACTTAAGCAACATTGTTTTTTACATATATTTACAATAACTTATTCTCCTAAATGGAAATTTGAATATATTTCTATGTTCATCGTCATCATTGAAGCGTGGCTTCTTGATCACTGGTTGTTTTTATGATTAGTTTATATAAAATAAAAATGTAGCAGCATAATAGCAGTTTATCAAAAAGATGTCCAACTTGTCAACAAGATGCACTTGTCAAGAAATTCACATACAAAACAAAACTTGCAAACAGTCATAATAAAGATGCATTCCAGAGTTAAAAGCAGTAGTCATAATGTATGTAGCAAGAAAGATGAAACAATTAGAAGGGGATAGATATACCGTCACTAGAGCCTTTACAAACACAAAACCTAATATTGGGAGTAGGACTAGAATCAAAGACGATCACACTCCTAGAACTTGGAAAACTCCACTTCCCCACTTTGATTTACAACAGTCAACGAGGAAACGTTGTTCCAGACTGGAGCACCAGTGTTTGTAGTCCAGTATGGAGAATTGTAAGCACTTGATGGGCAATGCTGCACATAATCAAAACAAAAATCTCATCAAAACAATCACAAAGGTCAATAAAAACTTCTTTACCAGCATTTAGTAAAAAGATTTGATGTAGTGTCTAACTTATGTTATTCAAACTGTTCTCCAAGATGTTTGCACATCATATTTCAAATGCTCTCATTTACTAGCAAACCACAATATTTGTGCAATAATTGAGAAAATCAAGGGTTCATGTGATGTGATACCTCTTTGTGATGTGGAATGAATAGAAGATATAACAACTAATTAATAAAATTTATGAAAATTGGAAAATCTGGGTTTTTGTTAAGTTGCTGAAATTTTTGTAAAGGGTTGTTGAAAGTTAAGGTTTGAGTTGCTGGAAATCCAAGTTAGAATTGCTGGATTTTATTAAATAAACAAACAATATTTAGCTATAAGAATTGCTCCCAAGTGATTCTTAGGATCGTGAAACTAGAAATTACTCTTAAAAAAGGTATCACACCTTCATAAAAGAGCTGAAACAGATATGTGGAGAAGTTCTTGGAACCTTAAATCATAATAATTTTTTCAAAGTATAACCGAATTCTACTCTAATGAGGCTTTTTTTATTCTTAAATAAGTTTTAAGTCCTAAAAGAAATTAAAACTTGTGGACGAATGATCTTTCCTGCTTTGTTTTGTTTATAAACTCTATCAAATCTCTTTGGCCTGTTTGGAGATGCCCTTGACATAGAAGGCAACGACTCCTGATTATGCAAGTTTGAATTTAACTTCTTAAAATTTAGATTCTAAAATATAAAATTGTGAGAAAAAAGTTAAATGTGCAACTTTAAATATAGGAAAAATTTCGCTGTCACTTGGCAATCTAAAAATGTAAGCATTATGATAAGACCTTACTATGATAACTGTAATAACATAGGAAACAGAGAAAAGGGGGTGAGGAATAGAGAGAAATTGAGAAGAAAATGTGTAAAAGGTCTTTGATAACAAAGAACATAGTATCTTTTGTGACGCCATTGTTCTTCCCTGACCCAGAGATTCCCCAAAACAAAATCATCAATCTAGTGTCCATACTTATCTCTATCACCTCCCCCAAATACTGCACTCAATGCTGACTCAAATAACAAACTTAGCTAGATCACCACATCCTAGAAGGCACCAACTGTACTAGAATGATATGTACTTTCTTATTATGTAAATAGAATTTCTCAATTTCAACGTTGCGGTTATGTTTAGCCTAATAGCACTTTGTCTACTTTTTCCTTTTTCTCTTGCGAAGAGCTGAAAAGGGGTAGAAAAGATTTTAAGCTTAGTGTGGGGGACCTAGCTTCTAAAAGAGAAGTGCGAATGAGTTGTGCACAATTGATGGTAAAAAGGAAAGATGGACAGGGAGACTCTTAAGAGAGAAGTGTACCATAACATTATTCTTCTTTGTAGGTATCTTATTCTAGCCACGGCTTTAATTGAGGGATTTCAGTTGAAATATTGACTTTTGTAGGCCTTGTTCGACTATGTATGCCCTAGCATATAAGCAACAAAATTGGTGGTGATTTATCCTTTCAAGAACCAAAAGTAAAGTTCTGTGTCAAGATCGAATCTTCAGGATGGTTGGGATAGGCAGAATTACTGCTATAACTTGGCAAAAAGTAATTTTGAAACTCTTTACCATCTTATAAAAGAATAGATGTTTTCCTCTCTAAAGAAGTCGATGAACTTTCACCTTTCAAACATTGTAGTTTAGAATTGAATGAACAGTAAACCAATCTTGATTAAAAATCGATTGAAATGAAAAATCAGTGGTTGCATAATCCGCTGTAAGCTTGATTAGAGTGGGTAACATGTTTGATTGGGTAGTTCTGAGAATTATTCTTAAAGTATAAGAATCGCTCTTAAAAGAAAGTATTGCCTCTTGTAATTTGAGATTTTCAAAACTATGAACAAAATCAGTAATCCTTTCATTAAACAATTGAATACATATATGTAGATAAGTTTTGGAAACCGTAATCTTAATAATTAAGAAGCTTCCAACTAAGAATTTTACAAAATTGAATCCTATTGTAGAAAGGATTCTTTATTTTCTAAACAAGCTTATGTCCTAAAACTTTATATAGCTAACTTATTTTTTTAATTCTCATATAGTACATAAAACTTAGTATGAAGTTGATACCATCCCATGTTACGAAACGAGTTACGGCTCGGCTAGTGTGTCTAGCGGGAGAGGGGTTAACAGGTTCTAGAAAACGATGAGGTGGCTTCCTAGGACGCCCCATGTTGGTAGTTTGAGCAATGGATAAACTTAGAACTTTCTTGAGTTTAGAAGTACTCAAGAGGACTTGTGATGAACTTCTCGACTTCCTTCTTTATTAACTGAAACCCCTCAACTACAAGAAGGGAAAACTAACACCCTAATACTTGGGAAGAAAATGGTAAAGTGGAGACTAACCTCCGAACAACCTGTAAAACATATGGAAAATATGACCAAACTTATTAACTTGATGATGTGTCTTAAATTTGCCACGTTTGAATCTGTTGTAGACTTTAGGATTGTTAACAGAAGTAAATATGAAAAAATTGCTCTTGCTATCACTATTCAGGTGAACAATAAAGTGAGTAAGTGTCTCACCAATTCCAACTCTTCATCTCACCAAAATAAAGCTTGTGTTGAATGATCTGTTTTATTTTATTTCATTAAAACTCTAAGTTGTTCTGTATCACTTCGACTATTTGTCCTTCTATTACAAATGTTCCGTAAATGTATGCAAGAATTTATTCTATACTTTCTTATTCAAGTCATATCATGATTCATAGGACAAAAATTCGCAAGATTTATTAATCCTAAATCTGAAAAACTTTTCATAGAACTAGTTGCTTTGGAAGATTTGTCAACTACGCAATCGATTCCTTTTTCTTAATAGAAAGAATAAAACATGTATCTTTGTTTTCTCCTACTATATTACTATATGAGCAGAATATTGTGTTTTTCATTTCATTGATTTTATTTTTTCAATAGTTCACTATAAATAAGCTCGTAAATAATCTTTTTTTTTCCCTATCTACCAAAATTGACTTATGGTTCTGGTGAACATTAATCGTTGAGCTAACTCGTCATAGGATTCCCTTTTTTGAAAATCTAGTTAGCTTCTATTCAATATATGTAGTTAATAGATTAGAGCAAAAAAATATGTTACATAATGTATAAAGTAAATTCTTTGGATTTGATGAGGAAAAAGAAAAGGAACCAGAACAAATATATTTTTAGTCTTTAACTTAGCGTTATTTCTTATTTCGATCCTTCAACTATTAAACCATCTAATTTAGTTCTTGAACTTTGCTGATCTCTTTATATTAAAACTTTAATCAATGTCTTCAATGAAAACTCTATATGGCATTCAAGTTAGACAGATGCTACTCACATTTCTGTCATACATGACTTTTGTTAAGAATATTAAAGGCAGTTCTAATATACACTGATTAGCAAAGTTCAAGGATTGGATTAGAAATTTTAATTGTTGGAGTACAACAAAAATACTGTTAAGTTGAAGGGCTGACAATATTTTTGTTCACATCTTTTACCTTTATGTAAACAATATATTGTTCCACATACAATAACATAGTTGCATAAATTGCCACTTGTGGCCTGTGTTCCTAAGATCCTAGAAGTAATCATGTGGAAAATAGAAGATTTCTTTTGATGTTGCTCCCTTGGAACCATAATTAAAAAGAAAATGTAAACTATAATGTTTGGCACAAGAGGATAAAATTAATGTTTACACTATTTAAATAACATCTTAAAGCAATTTTACACTATAATTTGAATTAGAATAGAGATTTCAAGAAATGGCAGAGGTCTAAATAAATTTCAAAAAATAAAATTGAAATTGTAAACTAAAGCCAAATTGATAAATTCAAAACCTTACATATTTATACATCTAATCAATATAAGCCCTCAAAAGATGCATATAGGTTTGCTCAATGATATAGCAGAAGTTGTGAATTAAAATTTCTTAGCTTTAGAAACTATAATGAAATTTTTTTGTTAGTATAAGATACTAGGTCTCTTTTTATCATATTATTTATCATAATTTTAAACGGTTTACTTTTGTAGATAAGTTTAACTTGGTTTGTGAACAAACTTAATGAAAAGTTGACTTTATTTCAAACTAAGAGTCAAAAGAAGTTTAAAATATATATCTACTTGGGCATATTAACTTTGTTAAGGGCCTTTTATTAAAGACTTTCTGGGCAAACAAAATTTTTACTATTCACTCTTGTACTATGTATGTGTATATATATTTATGAATATTATATAGCTGCATTGTTGTATTGTGGAAAATTGTGGAAAATTTATGACTGTGTAAGCTGACACTTGAAATTTTCTTAAGTCTTGTTCTTGTGTTCGTAATGACATGGAATTTTTAATTTCTCTTCCAGGTGGTTTTGTTGTTTCAGAAGATTGAAGGTGTGGAGGTTTGTCTATTTGGAATGTATGTTCAAGAATTTGGGTCGGAATGCCAATTGCCAAATCAACGACGTGTTTATCTTTCTTATCTCGATTCTGTTAAGTATTTTAGACCTGAGATTAAAGCAGTGACTGGAGAGGCTCTACGGACTTTTGTTTACCATGAAATATTGGTTAGTTTCAGATGGCTAAATATTTTGGTGTCGGCTAAGGGTACTAACTGTAGATCTTGCTAGGAAGTGGTATTGATATTTCTAGCTTTTATATGTATCTTCCTGCAGATTGGATATCTTGAGTACTGCAAGAAGAGGGGTTTTACAAGTTGCTATATTTGGGCTTGCCCTCCATTAAAGGGTGAAGATTATATATTGTACTGTCATCCTGAGATCCAGAAAACACCAAAGTCTGACAAACTTCGGGAGTGGTGAGAGAACTCAGATTAAAAAAGACTTCTATTTCTGTGTAATACAAATTACTCTATAGTCCTCTCTAATATACTGCTAGGATATCCCTTTTCTATATCAGGTACCTGTCTATGTTAAGAAAAGCTACCAAGGATAACATAGTGGTCCAGCTCACTAATCTGTACGATCATTTCTTCACATCTACTGGTGAATGTAAGGCAAAGGTAACAGCAGCTAGGCTGCCATACTTTGATGGTGATTATTGGCCTGGCGCTGCTGAGGACCTGATTAATCAGCTTAACCAAGAAGAAGATAGCAGAAAACAGAATAAAAAGGGAACAACCAAAAAGACTATAACGAAACGGGCTTTAAAAGCATCTGGTCAGTTGGATCTTTCTGGTAACGCGTCAAAGGATCTGCTATTAATGCATAGAGTAATTCTTATCTCCCATGTCTTGCTGCTCAGTATTTTCCATGTGATTCATTTCTTTGTCAATGTACACTGGAATAGAGGCACACACTCTTTCCTTGTCCAAGAAAATCATTGGGAAAAATTTTGAGTTTTGTTTGTTAGCAATCCACATAGAATATTTTTCTTTCCAATTACTAGCCTGGCACCAATATCAGGTGCCTTTTTTTATTCAAATTCATTCTTTTTCTTAATTTTTATCAATCCACGTGGTCAATTGGGGACAAGGGATTGTTAAACTTAAATTTGTTTGATCATAAACTGGAATATTAAAAGAAATTGAAAAGGAGAAAAAGGATGCTGTAATTATTTACCCAAACTAACAACTATCAAAGTATATCATCTATAATGGTATTTTCTTTGAGTTTGTCTATGTGATGAAAATATAGCATCTATAATGGTATTTTCTTTGAGTTTGTCTATTTGATGAAAAAGTTTTTGTATTTACACATTATACTTGTTCTTTAGTGCCTCACTTGTATTCTTTTGAGTGCATGTAATTTTGGAGCTTGATTTATTAACTTGTCCGTCATGAGATAATTGGTCTTTATAATTAAATGAAAATTAGATATGAGTACAATTATGATTAACATTTCCTTTTTTTTTTTTCCCTTTACTTTTCAGCTTGGCGAGACAATTTCTCCAATGAAGGAAGATTTTATCATGGTTCATTTGCATCATTGTTGCTCACATTGTTGCATATTGATGGTATCAGGAAATCGTTGGGTTTGCAGGCATTGCAAAAATTTTGAGATATGTGATAAGTAAGAATTCTGCATGATTTCCCTGTTTTGGATTGATTACCTGTTTTGGATTGTTTCAAGGCTATATACAGAAACATCAGCTGTTGCAAGTAGCATCATCATTTAACATTAAGTCATGATGCGGTGTCTATATTCTGCTGCGTTTGTCACCAGAACAGAAAATATCCAAAATAGAATTAAGTGTTGCTCTAATAAAGATATTTTATTCTTTTAAGTTAAAGTCATAACAATTAGGACAATATATCTAACTTATTATTACTTCCTATATAATAAGGTATAGTTGGCATAAAGTAAATTTCAGCCTTGTTTTTGCTGTCATATCAACTCCCTCTCTTTATTCATCAAATTAGAGCTTTTGATTGAGTGATCTGCCCTCTTTTATTTTTTTAATAAATGTTAAACTCTTTTGCATCACAATATAATTTCCCAAATTTGATATTGAATTACTCATAGATGACATTGCTGTTCTAAATGTATTCTATTCAACCTGGTAGTTAATGATCACGCACTTTGGTATATATTTTCTTATTGGTCTTGTCACGGAATTTTAACTCTGTAATAGTTGACGATAAATTTATTTAGTCATTCAAATTATTTTGACTTTGACTAAATGCTTTATGTTGTACCTTTGTTGTTCATTATTTCACAAGTTTCTTGGTATCTACAAATACCTCCAATTGGTGCTATTATCTTGATTGGAGCATGAGTCACAGGTCCTTATTGATTTTTTAGGATTTGACTGTTGTTAATTTGACAATCTTTCAATTTGCCTTGTCTTGCGCATCCGTTTCTTTCTAATTTTCATTTTTCAAAAGAAACTACTTTTAAGTGACATCAACAAACTCTGGTATTTGTGGTTTTATGTTTCCAAGGTGCTATGAAGCAGAGCAAGATCGTGATGAAAGGGATCGGCATCCTGTAGATCAAAGAGAGAAGCACGCCCTGTATCCAGTAAGTTTCACACAATGTAATACTATCTTTGCTTGGGTTGCTGTGTGCTTTCACACTTTGCTTGGGTTCCTGTGTGCATTCACACTCCCCTCGAACGTAAAGCCAGAATGTCTTTTCCTCCTGACAGCAACTTCTCTCTTTTTCTGGGTAACTGTAAAATGGAACTCCTGGTCTCTACAGGTTGAAATCACAGATGTGCCTGTGGATACAAAGGATAAAGACGAGATTCTTGAGAGTGAATTCTTTGACACAAGACAAGCATTTCTGAGTCTTTGTCAAGGAAACCATTACCAATATGATACCCTACGCAGAGCGAAACACTCTTCCATGATGATCCTCTACCATCTCCATAATCCAGCTGCTCCTGCATTTATGACTACATGCAGTGTTTGCCATCTTGACATTGAAACAGGTCAAGGATGGCGCTGTGAAGTTTGCCCTGAGTATGAGGTTTGCAATACATGTTACCAGAAGGGAGGCATTGATCATGCTCATAAGCTGATTAATCATCCATCAGTAGGTGATCGCGATGCACAAAATAAAGAAGCTAGGCAGCTAAGGGTTTTACAGGTAGTTCATTCCTTGACATATCAGATTCCTTTTTTCTTTCTTGGTCTTTTGCTGTCTCCTGGCAGAAGATACTCATTCTTGTATTTTAGGACATCAAAGCAGTTGCTTCAGCTATTTTAAATGGTGATATTGGGAAAAGTGATCCAGTATTTTGAAAGTTTGTTGTTTTACAACTTTTTGCAAAAGGTTTGCCAATGAAGGAAGACAATGTTTTAACTTCTGTTTCTGTTACATTATGAAGATAAGTGCTATCTATTTTCAGTTTTTAAAGTTGCAGGGGAATTAGGACGTCTGCTAGAAAGAAACCAGAAAGGGGATTAGTTCAAAATGTCTAGGGATGAAAACTGATTTAGATAATACGCCTTGAATATGTGATAGCATGTGTTCCAATTAACATGTACTATCTAAACCTGTAGAATCTCCAGGACTATGCCTAAGTTCTTACCCAGCTTGAATGGAAACGGAAGAAAATTTGTTTATTGTGTGTTAAAGGATTTGACATTCCAAGCTTTTCATGTCACTTGAGGCTTAACTTTGTTGTTATCTTATGTTGCAGCTACGTAAAATGCTTGATCTTCTGGAACATGCATCACGTTGTTGTTCTCTGCATTGCCAATATCCTAATTGTCGTAAAGTGAAGGGCCTTTTCCGGCACGGGTTACAATGCAAGACACGTGCACCTGGAGGTTGCGTATTATGCAAGAAAATGTGGTATATCCTGCAACTCCATGCTCGGGCATGCAAAGAATCTGAATGCCGTATACCACGTTGCAGGTTTGTATATCTTAATACAGTTGTAGTTTTTCCCGCTGCAGTTTTATTTAATTTTTGCTTTTGCAGTTTTACAATTCTAGCTTAAATTGCTTACCTGGATTTATAATTATTTATTCAGAGATCTGAAAGAACATTTGAGGAGAGTGCAGCAACAGTCCGAATCACGGCGAAGAGCAGCTGTGATGGAGATGATGCGACAGAGAGCTGCAGAGGTTGCTGGCAATTCTGGGTAACAATGCTGTAAATACCAACATATTTGTTGTGGAGGAAAGGCTACTGCATAGGGGGGCTAGTTAGACAATAGTTTTGTGCTGCCCTGTGAACAACTGCTTGAAATGAAGTAGTGACAGTTAAAGCGGCAGCTATAGGGCCGGTGAGAAGGGGTCCGGAGGAGCAATTAATCGGACTCGTTTTGAAGGACAAAGTAAATGGCGCTTAGACTCGTTGCTGCGGCTTGCATATGATGATTTTAAAGGAACTGCAAGGCTGTCCACTACATTAGCAGCAGTTAACTATTTCCTCTGGAGTATAGGAGTACTGAATCTGATTTGTGCCAGTTGTTGGCCTGATTCAATGATTCTTTTGATTTTATCCTGATATTGTATTTTTGTTTTTAGCCATCCTTGGTGGCTAATGTAACATAGCTTGTTCTAATCGCCTTTCAAATGTTTACGGCTAATGTACCATAGGTTGTTCTAAATTCTAATCGTATCGCAAATGTTTAATACAAAGGAATTTGGAAGATTTGAGATTGTCCGAAAACCTTCCTTTTCACTTCTAACCATATTGGCTGGCTCCCATAACGTGACTTTTTTTAGTTAATAGGATGTCATTGGAACTAGCAGGTAAAAGAAAGCGGAAATTAGTTTACTTGAAGTATGTCTAATCTAACCCAATCCCAAGTATACATATTATTAATTTTTAAGTGTCAGGCTCAGGCAGGCTAACAAGTTCGGATTTGAATTTATAGTTTGCAAAAAGAAATCTAATTCTGAACGGCAAAAATCAACTTTTTGGATGGAGTACTCGTGGAAGCTTATGCTATGTTTTTTTTTATTAATTAACATTATGAAGAAGGGGCAGGGAAGGAAGATGAAGACTGGGCTGGGCCTGGACATGTAGATGTAGATGTAGATGTAGGTGTAGATTCCCAGTCCAAATGTAATTAGTTTTAAATGAGATTGAAAATCAATAGTTGCATTAGGCACTCGGCAGGGCTTTGGAAGGGAGGGATTTACATTTCCTGGAATTGGAAGAGACTGGGTGGGTATTGCGGTAAGATAACAGAACGCCTACGCAGCCGCCAAACTCCAAGAAGACTCTGCTTCCATCTTACGCTATGGTGATTCCACTTTCCCCTCACTTTCTTGTTTTTTTTCTTCGCTTACTGTCTTTATATGTACATATACAAATGTATATTCTCTTCCTAGTCAGAAACAGAACAGAAGCTCCCCGAGACCCCCCAGGATGACCTCCGTAAGAAAAAGAAAGAAGATAAGGTACCGAATCATCTTTTACTTCTTCCTTCCCTCCATGTTTTGTTTATATAGAAACAAGTAACCGGCAATTTATTTCAGATAAACTCCTTTGGCTACTGAATGAATCGCTGAACTATATGGTGCTAATTTTGTACGTTTTCTGTTACAATTCAACTAGTTAATCATTATCTGTTTAATGTAAACAGGCTAAGGAGAAGGAGATGAAGAAACTTAAGGCTCTCGAAAAAGCCAAAGTTAAGGTACGCACTTCTCTCTCCCTGCAGTATTGTTATTATCGGTATTATTAATCTTTTGATTTTGTTTAATAAATTTCAGGCGGAACAACAGGATTCCAATAATAGTAACGCCAAAAAGACTAGTACTACATCCAACAAAAAGAATGCAAAGCGAGATGCTGCTGGTGAAGACAATCCAGATGATTATATTAATCCTGTTACTCCTTCTGGCTACAAGAAAAACCTTTCTCCCCTAATGGCCAAGCAATATAATCCTACTGCAGTTGAAAAATCGTATGACCACCCTTAACATCTCTCACACACACCTTTTTGTCCACTGTGGCTTATTATCTTTGCCTGCTTTTTTTCCCTTCTTTATTAGATGGTATGAATGGTGGGAAAAATCTGGTTATTTCATGGCTGATGCAAAGAGCTCAAAACCACCTTTCGTCATTGTAAGTATGGTATAGTTTGTATATTTTCACTAACAAGAAAAAAATGCTGGATACTATGTGTGATTCATCATACTGCAGGTTCTTCCCCCACCAAATGTTACTGGAGCATTACATATAGGTCATGCCCTTACTGTCTCTGTAGAGGTGTGCCCTCATTTTGCTTCTTCTTCCCGCATCCACACCCACACCTGCATCCGCACCCCACTCCCAAATTCCTTGTGTAACTAATGTAGTTCCTGCTGTTTACTTGCTATTTTCCTGTAAACAGGATACAATCATCCGTTTTAAAAGGATGTCGGGCTATAATGCTCTTTGGGTGCCTGGTGTGGACCATGCTGGAATAGCAACACAGGTTTGATATATTTAATCTGATATTTGATTTCATTCATTAAAATCTAATGGCTCTCTTGCCTGTTGTTTGTATTTTAGTTGATTTCATACCTCGCATGAGCTTTTCTCCATGAGTTGAATAGGATGTTGAAATTGTATGGCTAAATGCAGGTTGTCGTAGAGAAGAAGTTGATGCGTGAACAACACTTAACTAGACATGATATGGGTCGTGAGAAATTCGTAGAAGCAGTTAGTTGAAATTTTAAAACTTTCTTTGAACTGATTTTCTAGCCTCGGCAACTCCTTTTTGATTGTTTTTGGTTTCATGAAAAGGTTTGGAAGTGGAAGAATGAATATGGGGGTACCATACTGAATCAACTGCGCCGTTTGGGTGCTTCTCTTGATTGGTCACGGGAGGTAAACTCAAATATCTCTACTTGGAATAAATTTATGTTGACTTTGTGTTTGGACTCAATTATTCCTTCCCCAACCCACCCTTCTCCATGTTGTTTCTTTTCCTTTCACAGTGTTTTACAATGGATGAGAAGCGATCCAAGGCTGTGATAGAGGAATTTGTTCGGCTATACAAAGAAGGTCTCATCTATAGGTAAATTGATTGTTCTGTACAGATATAAAAATATAATCCTAGGATACTGTAAATATATAAGATATTGCCATCTAATCTAAAAGATTTGATTATGTTCAGATCATAATATTATGAGATATACGTATCTTGACCACAAATTTAAATACCATTACTATCCCTAACACCGCAAAAGGCAAATGGAGGGATGCTATGAGCGAGGAGATGAATGCATTGGAAAAGGATAGAACATGGGAGATTGTTGATAAATCGAAAGGTAAAAACTTTGTTGACTGTAAGTGGATTTTAACACCCAAATATAAGGTTGATGGATCTCTCGGGAGATATAAAGCTAGATTGGTGGCAAAGGGTACACTCAGACCTATGGTATTGATTATTGAGAGACTTTTGCCCCAGTTGCAAACACTGTGAGAATTTTGTTATCATTGGCTGCCCACTTTAATATGATGTTAAGAATGCATTTGTCCATGGAAACTTAGATGAAGAAATCTATATGAACATCCCACCAGGATTTGAGGGAGACACAGGTAACAAAGTTTGCAAGCTAAGGAAGGCCCTTTATGATTTAAAACAATCTCCTAAAGCTTGGTTTGGGAGATTTACAAAAGTCATAAGGGAGTCTAGGTATAAACAAACCCAAGGTGATCACACTCTTTTCATTAAACCTTCAGTTGTAGGGGGAGTTACTACACTTCTAGTCTATGTGGATGACGTCATAGTGACTGGAAATGATGAGAAAGAGAAGCATGAATTGAAATAGAGACTAGTAAAAGAGTTTGAGATAAAAGAACTTGGGAAACTAAGGTACTTCCTCGGTATTGAGGTGGTAGGGATTTTTATATCTCAACAAATGTATGTGATTGATTTGTTGGTAAAAATAGGGAAGACTGGGTTTAAGCTAGTCTCTACACCAATGGATCCAAACCACAAGTTGGGAGAAGCTAAAGAAGAACCAACCGTTGATCAAAGGATGTATCAAAGACTGGATGGTAGCATAAATCTTGCTCACACTCAACCAGACATAGCATACTCGGTAAGCATGATTAGTCAATTCATGCATGATTTAAGAGAGCCTCATCTTCAAGCTGCTTATAGGGTGCTACATTACATGAAGGGCAATCTGGGACCAGAAATTTTTTTTCAAGATAAACAATACCCTTGCTCTAGAAATTTACACCAATGCTGACTTTGTAGGTTCCATAGTGGATAGAAGATGAGTTGCAGGGTATTTGACGTAGTGTGGGAAGGAAAAACAAAGATAAGTAGAATATAATAGGCTATAATTGAAGTAGATTGTAGCTGGAACTTGAAAATAGGGCTTAGGGTTTGTAGAAAAACCTCTAAAAGC
>JANTNU010000150.1:8536-22897 GCA_024752395.1 Erythroxylum havanense | reverse complement strand
TAATAATAATAATAATAATAATAATAATAAGTTTATTAGAAATCTCAACCAAACATGTTTTTATTTTCAGTTTTTATGTTACAAATCTCAACCAAACAGGTTTTTATTTTTTTAAGCAAAAAAACAGAAACCAAAAACAGGAAACAGAAACTAAAAACAACAACAGAAAAACAGAAGTGGAACCAAACAGGCCCTAAGTATATGAACTTAGGAAGAAGTACTCTAACTTGAAAATGGTTAAGAAGACATTGAGATCATTGTCTTCGAGGTTCATACCAAAATTTGCAGAAATCGAGGAAGCTAATGATATCAATAAATTATCATTGGATAAGGTACATGGAATTCTTACTAATTTTGAGATAAATTTGATAAAGGGAAAACAAGAGATGAACATAGGATTGACATTGTAAGTCGAGATTGGTAAAGTTGTGAATGACTTTGAAGATGAATCAGAAGAGAATGAGGATATGAAGTTATTAACAAGAAATTTTAGTAAGTAGTTAATGAAAATGAAGATGGATAGGTCTGATTTTAGGTAAAACTGTGGGAGCTCATCAAATAGTAATTTTAAACAATAAGGGAAAACTCAAAAGAATGAAAGAAAAATGAAGAAATTTTAATTTCACGAGTGTCAAGATTTCAGACATGTGCAAGCAGAATGTGTTAATACTTTGAAGAAGAGAAATGGGAAGTCATATACAAGCACTTAGAGTGATAAAGAAGCTGGAAGTAAGTATAGTAGTGAAGAAGAAGCTGTGAATTTTGCTACTTTATTTGCTTTATACAACAAAAGTCTAGTTACTTGCTTTTCAACAATCAATAAGGAAGTAACTGATGATGAAAACATGAGTAAATTAGAAATTCGGGAAAAATGTGGACAAATAAGCTCAAAACTCAATCTTAGATTATAACAGTGATGACAATACTTCAGATGATAAAAAGGAAGGTATTTATAAAGCATATAGGATAATGTATGCTAAATGAGACCAAACGTGTAAGAAAAATGAGAAGTTGAATGAGGAAAACTCTTCCATAAAAAACATCATCTAAGATCTAGAGAAGAAGTTGTTATCTACGTTAGATGAGCTTAGTGAAACAAAACTGAAGTTGGTCAGTAATAAAAAAGAAATAAGAATGCTAAATGGAGGTATAGAAAAATTAGAACAATTGCTAGAAATTAGTAAGATTAAAGGGGATCTTCAAGACATTAGCTATAAAGGTGAATGCTCTAAGGTGAATGATGGGTAAAATAATACAACTAGATCTGTCCAAGAAGAAACCTCGAGGAAGAATAAGAGGTTCATACCTACATGTCACTTCTGTGGAGTAATAGGGCATATAAGATTGAAATATTTCAGCAGCAACCCATGTTATCGAAGCGCTCTTGGGTTAGAAAGGATCAAGTACAAGCATAAAGACATAGTGAAGGAAAAAGAAGAAATTGTTCAGATACACAGTTAGTTACTACTTTTGAAGAAACTGTTCAAATTGAGGATAAGTCAGTTGCTTCAGATGAAGAAATCAATCAGAAAGTTTATTGATCGAGATAATGTGACGAGGAATAAGCCCAAGTTTGAATTTCTTCGAGGGGCACAACGACTGTGTGCTTTACACTTTTGAAGTATAGTTTGATATTATTTATTAAAAATAAAAACAAAAAAGAGGTTCGAAGGAGTTATCGTTTATGCTTTCTAAGTTTTTATAAGTTTTTTAAGGTTCAGTTGATTGATGCATACATGAGGCTATACTTGATGATGGGATTGTTAAATTTAATGATTCGCTTACGGATGCCTTTGATGTGAGAAATGATACTTTGGCGAGTGTTTTGACTGGTGGTAAATTGTGATTTTGGTATGCTTATGATTCTTTCGTTGCACCTATTGCTGATTTTTATGTTTCTTTATTCACTGAGATTGATCACATTAAAAGCATTCTTGTTTTAAAATTGTTTTGTCCCAAAGGGGATATATCAGATTATTTTTACTGAATGTTCCATTCAGAGGGAGATCTCAAGATATCTCCATGACTATTAGTCTTACCTTTTAGTATCTTTTTATCCCAAGGAGGAGAAATTTGGATGATTGGATATTTGATGGATGTTCATTATTGTTTCTTTCAATGTTTCTTGAACTTGAAGAATTTGATGGATGTTCTTTAGAACTTGATGTTGGATTAAGGGGGATTATTTTGACTTTAATACTTATATATTCGATTATGTTATTTAAAAGGAGTTTCTTAATTATGACAAAAATGTCAAAAAGGAGAGATTGTTAAGATATTTGTTATATTTCTCATTGTTTATTTTGGCAATTTTGATTATTGGATCTTCAAGATAATGATTAAAATCCAAATTAAGAAGATGAGTAAATAAGTAACACTTCTTATTTGAATTGGATTCTTGGATAAGACTTGAAGTGAAATAGAAGTCTATTATTATTGAGAGTGTATGGAGATCACGTTGGATCATTGAAGAATTTCATAAGATTGCTTTAGATGTCCTTGTGTGTGTGTGTGATTCCAAGTCTCAAATCCCTGTGTGCGTGAATTGCTTTTCTAGACTCCTCATATGTGTGATCTGGTGATTGCTTTTTTAGGTGTTGGATGCAAGGGTGTGTGTGAAAAAGTGAGACTTTGATATGATTAATTTGGTGATTTAAGGGATATTGTGTAATTGCTGAAGTTAGAGAGGTGTGTGTCAAGTACGACCATGGTCTATTTGTTTTAGTGATTGAAACAAGTGCATTAAAGCACTAACGTGGGGATCTCTATGTTCATATAATTTCATCTTTGGCTGCAACAGATGTTGGTTATTTCCTTTGTGGGTGCGATATCTTGGAGTGGTAATCGTGGTGTTGGGTCTGCTAGATTTTGTGTGAAGGCTTGTTTATGTGGGTTGTCATACTTGATGTCTTCCTATTGTAGTTGTGAGTTAATACTACTATTTGTATGAATCAACTTATATTATGTGTTGACAATTTCAGACCTATTTTAGTAGAGCTGAACCTATCGGGAAGCTATTTTTTTCTTTCTCAAGTGTTTTCGTTTATGTTAAAATTTTTTTAATCACTTGAGTTGTTTATTTTGTTTCATTGTCATTAAACATTGTTTGAGAAAATCCTTTTTTGAGGTTAGTATGAGGCGATCGTACTATTAGGTGTAAAATTCTTTTACTTGTGAGAATGAAGGATAATGTCAAAGGTTGAGTGATGTTAGCTCAGTAAAGCCTTATATAAAACTAATGTCGTTAGTGAAAGAATTAAGCTAGATGAGGGTCTCGCAAACTTAGGCAAGGTGTGCCGAACTGTGTTACCAAATTTTGGTGTTGATTTATATTTGTGTGTTTATTTTTTTTGTTTTTAATTGTGTTAGAAATGACTACAGTAAATCAAAGAGTTTACAAAACCACACCCCTACGGTTTATTAAGAGTATATGAGATGATCATTACAGATTATAAGAATGTTTGCAAGTATTTTGTGGATTATTTTAAAGATCTGTTTGATATATCTCAAGCATTAGCATGGTTATCGGGTAATGAGATTTTTGGATCAGGATATGTCCTAATATAAACCAGCAGTTGAAGTTATTAAAGCCTTTCATAACTAAGAGATCAAAATGGCTCCAAGACTAAAAGTCTAGGATTGGATGACTTTAGTAGTGGTTTCTATAACGGTCCATGGGATATTGTAGAAAATTTTAAATAACCATAAAATCTATCTTCTGATTTATTAAACCAAACAGTCGTAACTCAACTTACAAAACACAACATTGAAACAACTTTTTTTTTCTACTTTTGGCAATCACTCTTCTTCTCACCATATGACAAACACAATTTATATATACCTAGGTTAAATAAAGTCTTAATTGTATGTAAACACTCACACTAATATAACCAATAAATAAATGACATCTAAACTTGGTTTAATTCCTAACATAGCCTCCCCTAAACCAAGTCTTCAAACTTCACCATGCTAAGCATCCTCTTGAGCTTGTAAACCATATCCGCCTTCAATGGCTTTGTAAAGATATCTACAACTGCTCCTTAGATGAAAAAAACATGACTACAATCTTATTGTCTTTCACCAAGTCTCAAATGTAATGATCCTTGATGTCAATGTGCTTGTTACGACAATGGAACACTGGATTCTTTGTCATTGCAATTACTGACTTGTCACAAAAAATATTTATAGGATTGAATTGTTGATGCTTCAACCCACTAAGCATTTTTTGCAACTAGACTACTTGAGTAGCACAAATTGTTGCTGCAATATACTTTGCTTCTATGGTATAGAGAGAAACCACCTGTTGTTTTTTAGATGATCATGAAAACACTCCAATGCCAAGATGAAAAACAAAACCAATAGTACTCTTTCTCATCTCAACATCACCTGCCTAATCATTGTCTATATATCCAATAAGCTCCACATTATTACTATAGGAATAGAAAATACCATCACTAAGTGTATCTTTAATATATCTCAAAATATGCATAGATGCTTGTAAGTGAGATTGACTAGGACTGTCCATAAATCTGTTAATTATCCTAACACCATACATGATATCTGACCTCGTAGTAGTCAAGTATCATAAACTCCTAACTATTTTCTTGTAATTAGTTGCATAAACTAATTCACCATTTCCATCTTTCACAAGCTTCAATATGTCTTTAGCAGGAGTCAAAATAGGGTTGCACGACTCTATAATTTCTTCAAAATATTACTTGCATACTTTTTTGGGAAATAAAAATCCCTGCATCTATTTGATTCACCTCAATACCAAGGAAGTAAGACATCAAGCCCATATTGGTGATTCCAAACTAACAAATCATAACCTCCATAAAACTTACTAGCAATTTTGGATTATTGTCAGTGAAAATTAAATCATCCACATACAAGCATACAATGATAAGATCAACCCCTAGGCGCTTGTTTTAATCCATACAAGGAATTATTCAACTTATAAATCTTGTCTTCTTCCCCCTTCTTAACATACAACTCCTCCTTAAGAATACTATTAAAAAAAATGCAAACTTCACATCTATTTGGAATATTTTCCAACTATTTTGGGCAACTAGTGAAAATAACATTCTCCTAATATCAAGTCTAGCAATAGGAGCAAACATCTCAAAATAATCAACACCTAACTTTTGCTTGTAACCTTTAGCTACCAAGTGAGCTTTAAAGCAATCCACCTCTCCATTGGGTTTGTAGTTAGTTTTGTATACCCATTTAAAACCAATTGGTTTCTTTTTATTTGGAAGTGTAGTAAGCTCCCAAATATTATTATGTTCAATAGCATGAATCTCATCATCCATGACTTTTACCTAACAAACATCATTACTACCATCCTCAATTGACAAAGGATCACAATATTCAAGGCATAGTGATTAGTATCGTCATTATCATCAAAATAATCACAAGCAATGCTACCAACATAATCCTGCAAATGAGTAGGTATGCGTCATTGTCTCTATGGACGATTAGAAATCTTTGCAATAAGTGGCTCCACCTTAGCATCATCATCAATTCTTCTAATCGCAACTAGCGAACTTAGTAGTGAACTTTTTTTATTTACTTGACAAATCCCAAATACCATCTCCATCAAAATTGACATCCTGTTACTAACGGTCTTCTTAGTCTTTGGATTATACAACTTGTACCCTTTCATCTCATAACTGTAGCAAATGAAATTTTTTTTTTGCTTTATCATCCAGCTTCTTCCTGAACTCATCAGGTACATGGGCATAAGCAATACAACCAAACACCTTGAGATGCCCACTATTATGCTTTCTACCAATCCAAGCTTCCTGTGGAATTTTCTCATGAACATTCGTAATAAGACACCGATTCAAAACATAGATAACACAATTAACTGCTTCTACCAAAAAACTTTTAAGCAAAATTTTCCTATGCAACATGCATCTCACCATATCCATAACTTTTATATTCTTTCTTTTCGCCACCCTGTTTTATTGAGGAGTGTATCTAACAGTTAACTGATGTGTAATGCCATGTTTTCGCAGGAAATTGTCACAAACACTATATTCAGTATTCCTATCAATTCTCAAAACTTTAAAAGTACACCCACTTTATTTTTCAACGTAAGCCATAAAACTCTTAAAAGTGTCACTTGCTTCAGATTTATTCTTAAAAAAATAAACTCAATTCTTTCTACTATAGTTATCAATAAAAGTAATAAAACACCTGCTACCACCATTGGAAGGAACCTCTATAATGTAAAAATTTGAACAAATAAGCTCAAGTGGTTTATTTGCTCTCCAGGATTTGCCTTTGCGAAAAGCTTCTTTGTTTTGATTCCCTAAAACACAAGTCTCATAGAATTTTTTAAGAGGCTAAATACCCATTTCTTTTTAGAAAGCAAATCAATACTTCTAAAATTCAAATGCCCAAGTTGCATATTTCATAACCAATTATCATCACCAATTATAGAAACATTGTAGAAAGTTCCCTCATAATTAATTTTCAAAGGGAATAAACAATTTCTTGACATGTGTACCGTTTCTATCTTCTAGTGCTCTACATCATAAATAATTCATCCATACTTGTTAAAGTGCAAGTCAAATTCTTTCTTTGCTAATTTCCCTGTGCTTAAAAGATTTCGGCTTATATTAATAGAGTAAAATACTTTCGAAATATTATTAAGTTTGTTGTTCTTCAATCTGATTCCAATTTTGCCTTTCCTATAAATTGCAATATACTGCTTAACTCCAAAATTCACTGATGTGTGAAACTAATTATCAAAGTTAGAAAACAAAGTTTTATTTCCACTAAGATGATTACTACACCCTATATCCAAAAACCATTGAATATTATATTTGTCTCCACTATTAGAGTTGACAATCAACAAAGTTATTATGTTATCACTACCATTTCCTGCAACTTTCGCATGACAATCTCTATTTTTTGGTCTCCTCAAATGACAATCTCTACTGAAATGACTATACTTTTTGTAATGACAACATTGAATATGAGAGTTGCAATCTGACTCATAATGCCTATAGTTTTTGCAATTGTAACAATGAACATTAAATGTATCACTATTTTGATTAATATTATCTCTTCCACCCTATCTCTGACCAAAAATCAAAATTTTGACTCTTCTCTGAGTGGATTCACATTTTTTTGACTCATCCTTTTTCTTCTTTACATTTGTTTGAGCTTTTAGTGCTTGCTCAACAACATGTGTAGATCTCTCATCAAACTTCTGTTCATGTGCTTCCAATACTCCCAACAGACTATTAATTGTCACAATTTTCAGATCCTTCATTCCCTTAATAGTAGCTATAACATCAGATCGCTTCGTTAAAGTATGAATAATTTTCTCTATGATTTGAACATCAGAAATAGTTTCTCCATTAGCCCTCATATTGTTGACAAGTTTTTGAGTGCCCATAAAATACTCAACAATCTTCTCATTCTTTTCTCATTGAAGTGGTTAAAATTGTCTTTTGTATGTTTGTAGTCGCATCTTATAAATTGGTTCAGCACCTTGGTAGGACTAAAATAAAATGCCCTTAGCCTTGTTTGATGACTTTACATTAATAATTTTCTTAAACACATATAACTCAACACTTTGAAAAATATGGTGAGTAACCTAATCATCTTTGTTACCAGCATAAGTCAAATCTCGCCTTTGCGCCTTTATCAGATTTTTAATATCTTTAGGTTTAGGAACTCTATGCTCAACAATCTCCTAAACACTCAAAACTTTTTAGAAAAAATCACATTTGAACCATCCATGCTTGAAAATTATTCTTCCTATCAAATTTGGAGGCAGGACATAGAAAGTACTGCGTGATTACAACCATCTAGGATTTTCTTGCTCAATAAGAAATAGAGTATTAACTAAAAAAAATAGAAGAATGGATATCTGTGATCTTGATTTCGCAAGCTCTCTATTTGTGAAGAAGCTTCATTTTTCACTCCCAAAATGTTATTTTCCTCGTCATTTTTAGACGAAGAAGAAGAAGCAACAAATTTAGTGGACTACAGTTAAACAAACCAATTAAAAAAAAAGAACACAAACAATGAATGTAAAATAGAGTTGTGCAAAGAGAGAGAGAAGGAGAGAAACACAAACAACAGAGAGAGAGAGAGAGACACACACATACAAATTAGGCGATAGCGATGACACAAACTAAGAGAGACAATGATTTAAACTAGGCTGAAGTTGGAGCCGGCAAGATGGCGACAAGCTGTGAGATGTCTCTTTGAAACTGAGTAGAAGTCTCTGAGTATTGTTCCTACCTAATGGATTGATCCAAGGTAGTTACGGAGGAATCGAGGAGAGATGCGATGATGAGGAAGAGGAGACCAGAAGAAGAAACTTTGGCAATTTCCAATGCTCTAATACCAGATGTAGAAAATTTAAATAACCACAAATCTAACTTCTAATTTGTCAAACCAAATATTCATAACTCGACCTACAGAACATAACATAAAACAACTTTTTTCTATTTTTGGCATTCACTCTTCTTCTCACCTTATAGCACACACTTAACTTAGATATAACTAGGTTAAATAAAGACTTAATTATATGTAAACACTCACACCAATATAACTAATAGATAAATGACACCTGAAACTTGGTTTAATTCCTAATAGATATTATAGGGCATGATGTTAGACCCCAAACTTTTCTTGGAGATTTGATTTATTAAACGAAATTAAATGAGGAAATAGTGGTGTTTAATGTTGTATTTGGGTCATGTTAATTAGAGAAATTGCAATGATATTTTGAGGTTAATGCATGAAATGTGTGTTTTGTGTATGATTGTGTTATTTATAGACATTGTAGGAGATTGTGTATGACTTGTGTGAATGAGGAAGTGGCATGTGCATTAACTTTGCCTTGATGAGTTTGCTGTTGGGAAATGACTTTGGAATAGCTTATTGGAGATTTAAATTGTGTTTGAGATGAATTAGTTGAAGAGTTTGTGGTAGTGAGTGAATATGTGAAGTTGATGTGTTGATATGTGAAGTTGATGTGTTGGAATGGTGTTCAGAAACTTCAATGGCAAACCCGTACTGATTTAAATGGATTTAGCCAAAGTGGTCTTAATGGAAGTTGTATCTTATGTTTCCAGCTTTCTAACGCCATAAAGTATTCACTTTTTTTGATATCGAGGCTAGAAGTTATGATAATTTGAAGTCTTGATATTGTTCAGGTGATTTTTGTCATGGCAGAAACTTTTATTGAAAATTTAACCTAGTTAGAGGTTGAGATTGCCTTTAAGTGCTTTATGAAAGTTTTAGATTATTTTTTGATCTTTCCATTGATGTAAAGTATGGAATTTTTGGACTATAAAATAGAAGTTATGATTTTTGGAGGTTTCTATTACTATTTAGCATGATCGTTAGTGAACAGAAACTTTGAGTGAACTTTTAACCCTCTTAAAGTTAGATATTGTTTTTAGGGTGTTCATGAAAATTGTTGAGCTTGTTTTTATCTTTCCATTGATCTAAGGTATGAAATTTTTGGACAAGGGAGTGAAACGTTATAAGGTTTGGAAGTTCTGATGCTGTTTAGGATGAAGTTGACAAACAGTCACTTTGTGTAGACTTTTTGATCCCTTTAGAGGTCGTTTTGGTTTTTAAGCTCTGCATGGAAGTTTTAGAACGTTCTTTTAACTTTCCATGGACACCAAGTTTGTAAAATTTGAAGTTTTAAGTCAAAAGTTATGGATGTTAGAAGTTGGGGGTCGGTCAGCTCTTTCGCTCGCCAATCGCTCAGCTCTTTTGCTCGACGATCAGTCAGCTCTTCCGCTCACCGATCACTCAGCTCCTCTGCTTATCGATCGATCAGTTCTTCCGCTCATTGATTGCTCAGCTCTTCTGCTTGTCGATCGGTCAGCTCTTCCGCTCGCTGATCACTCAGCTCTTTTGCTTAACGATCGGTCAGCTCTTCTGCTCGCTGATCGCTCAGCTCTTCCGCTCGTCGATTAGTTAGCTCTTCCGCTCACCGATCGCTAAGCTCGTCTGCGCGGCCGATTTTCAAATTGTCTTTCTAATTCGACCTCTCTTCACTCTTTTGGCCATAACATTTTTTTCCGACCTCCGATCGATTTGATTTTTGAAGCGTTGGATTTCTAAGACATTATTCTATCTCTCCATGGAATTTTATGATTTTTGAGATCAAACTGAGAAAGATCGATCGGATCAAAGTGGGAAGATCGATTAAAAGGTTATGAGTTAGATACTTTCTAAGCATGCTTCAGTAATTTGGAGATATCTAGAGCTATAGGGCTCCGATTGAGTTTATTCTTATTGTTAATAAAACTATATACATGGATCTACAAGTGTTATGAAGGAATAAAATTTCAGTTCAGTCCTTAAGATGGTCAATTTCTAGAGTGAAGTTAGGTGTAGCGTTCAGTCTCAGTTTTGTAATGGTCTGAAAGTGTTTTAGCTATAACTTTTGCTCTAGGCATCCAAATGAGGTGATTCTTAATTTGGATTAAACTAGAAAGATAAGGCTACAATTTTTCTGAAGGATTTGAATTTCAAGTTAGTCTTTAAGAATGTCAATTTTCAGATGGAAGTAAAGCACAGGAAATTGTGTTAACATAAGAACAGTCCAAAATGTTTAGAGAATAACTTTTGGTGTAGTAATCCAAATTAAATGATTTTGGTGGCGTTATGAAGTTAAGACAATGAGGAACATTTTTATAGAAGGAAGTTTTAGAAAATTCCTTTATTTAGATGGTGAGAAAAATGTTCTAAAGTAAGCTTGAATTAAAATGAGTTTCAGTGGTAGTGTTGGAAGTTTACTTAAAGGGGTATGTTTTAAGGCTTATGTGGAGGGACAAAAGGGTCATTTGGCTATTATTAAGTGAATAAAAGAGGGGCTGTCATTTGGAAGACAAACAAACCACGAAATTGGGAGAAAGGAAAGAAAAAACAGAGAAAGGAGGAGCTTCGGTGGAGGAAGAAGAAGATGCTAGGGTTTCAGGTTTTTGGGGTTTCAAGCTTGATTTTTCGATGATTCAAGGGGGAAAAGGTGGACGATGAAGAAAGCTTCCTTCCAAGCTAAGGCAAATTCGAAAATGAGGAAGATGAAGGTAAGAAAAATTTTTAAGCTTTGAGTTTTTCATGAATTTTTGGGTGAGATAGCATGGAAATGATATGTGTTTGTGGATTATGAAGTCAATTTTGGTGATTGCTTAGTATTATTGGTTCAATTTTGGATGATAAATTAGTTAGGGTTATGCCCAATTTTTGTGATTTGGAGATTTTGGAAGTTTTGATTTAGATAGCTTGAATACATGAGGGATTGGTGTTTTCTAAGCTCAATTTGAGTAATTATGCTTTTTATGATGTTGAATTTGGGTGAATTTGGTTTAGGAAATTTTATATTGGAGAAAAGAAGAAAAGCTTTGGAGAATTGAAGCATTGGGCAAGCTTCAAGCACGAAATTGAGGTGGGTTTCATGTTTATGATTGAATAATGAGCCGTTAAAGTTTTTCCAAATCAAGAGAACTAAATGATTTCAATTACTTCATATATTGCTTTTAATTTATTTAAAGAATTTGCTTATATGTGTATATGCTTATTTGATTGAATTTGAATTATTGTGATTATTGAAAATGCATTGCGATTTGTGAATAATGCTCAAGTTATGCCATTAAAACATGTTATGGCATTTTTGTATGAATGGAAAAGATCGAAAAGCTTGAAAGTATGAAAACATTCGATAAATTGATTGAGCATAAAATGACTATGTAGTACTCCACTCCCGCAAGACCCGAACCCGATATCGTGGGTGATATCCGAGTTCACCTCAAGAGAGTGGTATGCTAGAGCACTCGAATACAGGCAAACACTCAGTATAATTTTTTTTTGGAATATGATCATATGTGCGGGAATCAGTAAACAATTTGGGCCCACTTTAATTTGTATTTTTAGTCATAATAAAACACTCAACAATATTTAGCCATTTAATAAACCACAATCCATAACAAAATTGGGCCCAATTTTATTCACAAACAATTTCAGTTAACACATTACAATCAGTGGAATTTTAATGGCCAGTTGGGCCCACTGAAATACAAACACTAGTTTACAAAAATTGCGGAAATATCTAGGTTAACAAGAATTGAATGTCACTAATGTAGACGTGAACTGATCCCAACCTCTATCTCCGACTGGTATGCGGTAGGCATACTCTAGTTTGTCTAATAGGGTACTCTTCAAGGCCTGAAAAACGATTGCAAATTTTGGGTGAGTTTTGTGAACTCAGTGAGGAACCATCATCGATAGTTCGCCCAATTCATGCAACATGCCATGTCATATAACGTATACTCACACTGTTACATACTTGATTACATTTCACAATTTTCCTTGACCATAAGCAATAAAGACAGTTTATACACAACATCCAATTAGTCATACATAACTAAAAGCATATATGTACCACTCAAATATAACACAGTTGTTTCATATTCCGCATTCAGAAATACCATATGTTTACACATAAGCAAAGCACAGTTTATTTTACATTAGCACACTCCGCAGTATATATAAGGCATTCTTGCCATTCACCCATTCAAAATGTTCAATCAAATATGTATGCAATGCATATGTGACACTTTCCCATTTTATTTCAGTGTTGTGACCGAGCGTTTAAAAAGTAAACAGTAGGCAGTAGACGCGTCTAGGGAGTAGGAGAGCCTTCTGGATATGCACTATCTCCCTTCGAGCTCGAGGCTCTTTTTCCAGTATCAGTGGCGACTCTGGTCACAACTATTATTATCAGTTCATGCATTTGTGTATGAAATGCATATGCCCACTTTAGCAGTCAATGCATCACAGTCTTTGTCACATCAGAGGCACAATAATTGATCACATTAATAGCAAGCAATTGACCACAGTAATAGCAAGCAATTTCACAATTATCACATCAAGAACACTTCTATGTTAGATCACCCAATTCATTGGACCATCTGTCCAGAATCCAGTCAGAATCAAACACAATCCCTAATCTCACCATTATCTCCACAGAGAACATATAGTAATTGAGCGAAAGCCATCTCAGTCACTCACCTATAACTTCCGAGCTAATGCCGGGAAGTCTTTGCAACGTCGGTAGGTCGACACTCCAAATGTGCCTCTATAATGATCAGAGAATATAAACATTACTAATTGTCCCATCAAAACTATTTAATGATGCACATGTAGCAATTAGAAGGTGTACAATGCATGTTCATGATATTCCCGGACTTAATCCAAAATTTCTATCACAAACATTCCATCTAAAAATTAGAAATCTAACGGCATCGAAATTACTCAATTCGGGCCTCTATAGGTTCAAAAATAAATAAAACAGTGACCAAAGAACCATTACCCAGACCCACATCAAATTCCCATCCAAAATTACCAATTTCTCATACAATGAAATTAAATACTTCAAGAATCCGATGCCTCAAGAATCGGGTCAATCAGACGTCGGACGGAAAAACTATAAGCAAAAGAGTGGAGAGAGGTCATTTCAGAAAAATACACATCCTAGTCGACTGGTCAGAAGTTGTAGTCGACTAGTGCAGGAAAAATACATGTCCTAGTCGATTAATGCAGGTTGCAGTCGACTGGAAGCTTTATTCTTTCTTTTTATCGACATCCCAACTTTCACAAGTCATAACTCCTTGCTCCGAACTCCAAATTGGACAAACTTGGTATCAATTTCAAGATAAAAGAGAGATCTACAAGTATTATAAAGGACATAAAATTTCACCTCTAAGGGTGTCAAAATACACTCAAAGTTACTGCCTTCACAAAGTCTCTCAAAACAGTGCAACATTTTGTCAAACAGTGCAACATTTTATAAAATCCTTAATTTCTCATTACCTTTGCTAAAAAATACAAAATTTATTCCAAATGAAAGATCAGAATGTGACCTACAAATTTTATGAATAACATGAAATCAAATTCAATTTCGAAGTAGGTCAAACAATTCAATGAATGATTCTGCCCACTGAAGCCTCCTGAACTGAACAGTAATTTTCTAAAAATCTTAACTTCATGCAAAAATGTCAAAAAATTGCATACTTTATACCTATGAAAAGATCAAACAGAATAATACACTTCTCAGGAAGGGCTTAACAGACAATTACATCTCTAACTAACTCAAAACTATCATGCAAGTGGCTGCCCTGATCACTAGTCAATGACCTGACTTAGGTCCAATTTTTGAAAATTCATAACTCCCAATTCTGATATCCAAAAATAGTATAGTATATCTCATTTTCAGGATAATTGCTTCCTATACAATTTTCCAGAAGATCACTTGAGCCAATTCAAATAACAGAAATCTCTAAATTTGCTTCCAATCACAATACTCACAAAACC
>JANTNU010000149.1:15072-25527 GCA_024752395.1 Erythroxylum havanense | reverse complement strand
AGTTTAGTGACATAATTATTTAAAAATATTATTTATCATATATATATTCATATATATATATATATATATATGGTAAAGTTTATCAAACAAATATACATTGCAAATAAAATTATAATGGGATCATAATTATGAAATTCATATTACATTTATATATTATTTGTAGTCATTGTTTTACTGATATTGGACATTAACTGAGCGTAATAATACTAGCACACTTTATATTTTTTTCTTATAAAAGTAATTGATTTTATAGACTAAAGTATAGAGATACTTAAACAAACGTGTGAGTACTTGTTAGAAAACAAGTTAACTGAACTGACCCTATATGAGAAATTCATTTAAAAATTACTTGTATGTCAAAGAAAATTTCATTGAAATGATTGTATAAATAATCATTTGACTTAAGATCTTCAAAATATTTCATATAGAGGTTGTGTTTAGATACTATTTTTGATCAATTCTAATTAAAGGTAACTCTATTAGTAGTCATTGGATATAATATGAATTATATGGAAATAGTTAAATAATTAATATATAATTTATCACCTTAAAATAATTAGGAAGAATATTTTACTATTTTATATTAATATTGATTTTGAAAGTCTTTAGTCAAGATTCAATAACACTTTATAAATACTTTATAATATTATTAATAGAATTAATTTCTAATAGTAGAGAACTAACATAATTGTATTCAAATAGAGTATGCATTAGTTATATGTTCTATGCTTAATAGTTATATGCATTAGTCAAAACTGGTTTCACTTTCTTAAATATTTAATTGGTGATGATACATTGTTATATGCTAAAACTACAACAAAAATCACATTTTGCTACAAAAATGTCATTAAAGTCCCAAAATCATTGCTAATTGTAATTAGTGACGATTTACATTCTTCGTAAAAAATGTGGCCAAATCCCCGTAACTAAAACTTTTAGGCAATGTTTTTAGTTAATCGTCGCTAATAGTTTTTTCCTACTCTTTATTTTTGTAGCAAAAAACTATTATCAATGTTTTGAGAAATCGTCCCTAATAATTTTTAGCTATATCTACGTTTATAGGAAACATAGCCAAAACTTTTTAGCTACATTTCTATAAATGTATCGAAGTGATTTTAGCTACGTTTCTAGAAGCATAGCTGAAGGTTTTTATCTACGATTATGAAAACGTAGCTAAAAAGTTTTACCTACATCTTATAAAATGTAGTGAAAATTTTAATATACATTTTAACAAAAGAATATACCATGTTGAATTAAAATTATTTGTGACATTTTGAATTCATATTATTGTATATAATATTTAGATTTCTAGTTGGTAATTTATTATAAAAATTATACAAAAATAATTAGTAATTTGAAGCATTGTATATAAAAAAATATCATTAAAGTTGTTCGTGTACAAGATTTTAATTACAACTTCAAAAATACTTATATACAAAATAATAAATACAAAGATTATTTTAATCACTAATACTCGTTGTCATCTTTACTGTTTACATAATCTAGATCAAGCAAATTTTTGAGGCACTTTGAATGCTTGACCAACTTTTTCTAAGTGAATTGTTTTCCTCTTTAAGACGTTGAACATATGATGGTTTTGATGAGGATGAAGCAGTTAGCTTAGGGACAAATCCAAAACCTTTAATATATTTGGATCATGTACCTAGCACTTTATTGAAAATGTCATTTACATTTGCCTCACTTTCCTCAGATATTGATGTCTGCATTAGTTCTTACATCTTATTCTAAATTTTAAAAAAACAATATTAAATGCAAACATTATTAGTTAGTACTACATAAATAAATAAAATTAAAATTAAAATTAAAACAAATTTATATACTTATATAGTTATTTTGCATTTCTTCAAACATCCACCCTTGACCTTCCTTATAATGAGTGAGTAGGATCACGCTCTTGTCCATATAGTTCCTTCTCACTCTGTTTTATGAAAAAAATACAATGCACAATAAATAATATAATGTTTATTGATATAATTATAACTTGCAAATAAATATCTTACATATTCATTTTGCATGACAATAAATGATTTAGAGCCTTAATTGTGAGGAGTTTCATTTGTTCTCTATTCACCTTGGCCTTCTCACATTTTTTCCTAAATAAGGAAAAAAGATAGTCATTAAATAATCTAACAAGATTAATATAAGCAAATGTGAAGGGAAAGAAAACAAACTTGAGCATTAGGAGAGGCCCAATAATCACACAAATTGTTTCAATTTTCTTTAGACATCCATTCTAGAACATATCTCCTTACCTCATCAGAAGGGAAATATTTGTAATACTAATGCAGCTTATCACGACAATACTTGGTCCTTTATTTCAACAATGAAGTGACATAGTTTGAACTTCAGGATCGACGATATTCAATTTCATTTGTGAACAATAAGTAAAAGTGTAATTAATCTTAAAATAAGTGAGACAATATTTCATATAGCTAAATAAATTGAAATTTTACTGAAACTTTATCCAAAGTATTATGAAGCAAGTTGTCTTCCTTTAACTCCGTAGCATGCTTTACACAAGGTACTTTTGTTTTGGAAATTATCCCTAACTCACTAGACAATTTTGCTGATCGAATCCTGTCTAGAGGACAACCTTACGAAATGTCAATATATACTAACAACTTATTGTTCATTGCAACATTCATTCGTTGCAACTCACAACCTCTAGTTATACCTCTACCTCTTTTTCTGATGTTGGTATTGGAGCCTGATAACAAATGAATAATGATTAAAAAAATGCATTAAACATGTAAGTATGTATTTGAGCATAAACCTATTTATAGGTATTAAAGATTAACAAACTTGTAGATCCTTCTGCCCTAGTTAAGGCAGATAGAGGTCGTTGTTGACTTGCTTCATTGGTGGACGAGGTCGATTATTGTTTTTGGCCAGGAATTGATTGGTCTAATTGTTGTTGGGTAGGAATAATTTCAAAACTTGCCACCTTATTCTCTTTATTTGTACCAGGTGTTATTATATTGGATATCTATAACTCTAGCATCTATAAACAAAATTAACATAACTCAAACATCAATAACACTTATTACCATAAGCTAATAATTAATAATCCATATTAAACAAACTCAAACATCATCAGCACTTATTAATATAAGTCAAACATCAACAATCCACATTTACATAACTCAAACATGAACAATACACATTAACATAAGTCAATCATCAACAATTTACATTAACATAACTCAAACATCAACAATATGCATTAACATAAGTCAAACATCAACAATCAGCACTAACATAACTCAAACATTAACAACTTGCATTAATATAACCGAATCATCAACAATCTGCATTAACATAACTCAATTATCAACAATCTGTATTAACACAACTCAAACATCAACAATATGCATTAACATAAATGTTATCAACATTACATTTAAAACAATATAAAGAACATTTTTATTACCTTCAATTATCATGATCAACATGTTAAAAATCATCATCATTAATTGCATTATGATTCGACTTTTCATCATGATTATATTCAGTCAAAGTATCATCATTGCCATATAATCCATCCTCAATATAGTCGTCGTCTCTTTCTACGACAAGATTGACTTGTACTTCATTTTCTTCTAGTATATTAGGATCAATATCTTTCCTATGGAACGACTATATATCTACATCTTCTATCTTTAGGGCTCCTCCATTTTTTAGCTCTAGTTCAATTTCTTGATATACTTACCATCTTCACTCATTAGACCATTTTTTCTTTCATAAAAATCAAAGAGATTTTGATGTTGAAACTTTTGAAAAACTTTCTAAATGCTGCCTAATACAATGTCGTTGAGGTAGAACACTTCTTCATTTGACTTGCAAGGACAAAAGGGTCATTATCATACCATGTGTTACTAACATTGATGCTAGTAATATTGTCATTCACTTTTATGCTACCAAGATTAAAACATTTACACTTAAATAGAACAAAATTTTTACCCTTGATGTAATGCAACTCTATTATTTATGAGATGGCACTATATAAGTCAATAAAATTATCGCCATGTTGTCCCTCAACAACAATCCCACAATTTTGGCTTATAAGTTGACTATCTTGATCTTTTATGTGAAATCTAATTCAATTGACAATCTAACATGTATATTTTGTACCACACATATGAGGCCCACATGCTAAAGCATACAATGTTATTGTCGAATCTTGCAATTTACATTTACATAACCATAAATTTTGTAGGACAAAATATAACTAGAATGTTAATATGGCCTAAAAATTGCCATAAGTTTGTAATATTTCATCAATAACTTACTCGAGTCCTAAACCATGATGGGAACTTAATCTTATGTCTTTGTTATACATTAACAACCCTTTTGCTTCAAATCACATCTTTGTGCTCTTTATTTAAAAAAGTAAATAGATGTCAAAAAATATATGTTGAACTAAAAAATTTAAATATGAAATAATGAATGAGAAATAAAATACATACTTCATATATCTACCAACTTCCATACAATTGTTCAAAATTTACCAATAACCAATTTCTAGTTCGTCTTTAGTTAACTCCACATATTTTCCTGTTCCAAGTGGCCTTATTTTTTGGGAGAAAAGTGACAAGCCACCTTCTTGGTAAAAATCAAAGTTATGGTTTTGTCTATTAAATTTTTCCTCCACATCATTTAAATACATCGAACAAAATATCAAGCATTCATTCGCTATATAAGCCTCTGCAATAAAGCCTTCATGTCAAGCTATATTACACACATAGCGCTTAAAAAAACCTAAAAGCCTAAAAGCCTAAACAAAATATAAAACATGTTCAGTTGTTACTAACTAATAATTTAAGGAAAAAATAAAAGTTAATATCAATTGCCTTTCAATGGGGAACATCCATCAAAGTTGAATCGGTCCACAAAGTTTTGCCTTGTAAAGTAATTGAATTGTAACATGCACCACAACATCAAAAAAAAGATGAGGGGAATACTAGCTCAAGCTTACGTAGAATCAAAGATATTTCTTTTTCCATTTTTTGAAGCTTTTTTACTTTCAGTGTCTTGCAATATAATTTCTTAAGAAACTCACCCAATTGTTTCAAAGTTACAGACACATCCTTTGATAAACACCCACATATTCTAACAGAAATTAATTATTGCAGAAATAGAAGAAAATTATGACTTTCAGCTTCTAAACTTTTCCCTCGTTCATATTAACGCAATGGACTATATTAGATGCCTACCCATTAAGAAATTTGATTGATTTGAGAAATTGACAAAAGTTTGCTTCTCCTTTTTTAACATGTGTGACGAGTAGGTGGAATGATGTATGACCAATCATCTCCTTTTTGAAATGCAAATATTTTCTTATATTCATGTCTTCCAAGTCTAATTTAGCCTTAATTGTGTCTTTCAATTGTTCATCAATTCCCATGAAAGTGCCTAAAATATTCTCATAAGTGTTTTTTCAATATACATCAAATCAAGACTATGCCTTAATAGCAATTCCTTCCAATATGGCAAATTGAAAATTATGTTTTTTTATTCCAATTAAGCTCAACAACACTTCACTTTCATTTTCTATTACTTGAGTGCTTATCTGGTGTAATGTCACCCAAAAGTAATAGTTGGTAAATCACATCATCACCAAACAAGTGTAAAGGAGTTTCACTCAGTTCTACTTTATCATTAAACAATTTTCTTTTTCGCCATCTATACTCATGTTCCAAGTAACGATGATGTCCCATATAACATATTTTACTTTGTAGCCTCATTGAATGAGTTTGATGGTTACACACAAGACTTGCCATATACCTTTTAGTACTCTATCCAAACAAATTTCCATATGCTGGAAAATCATTTATAGTGCACATAATAACCGCATGCATTATAAATGTTTTACCAACAACATCATAAGTTTCTAATCCAACCTCCTAGAGATAATTTAAGTCATCAATTAGTGGTTGCATGTATAAATCAATATCCTTACTAAGAGTTTTAGGTCTTGGAATAAGTAAAGACAATAACATAAAAACACTTCCAAGGAGGTAAATTGTATGACACTAAAATTATTGGCCACATGTTATGAGAAGTACTCATATTACCGAATTGATTAAATCCATTTGAGGCTAAACTTAGTCGAACACTATGACAATCCTCTACAAACCATGGAAATTTTCATCAAATTTTTTCTTTGCCCTTAAGTCTATTAGATGACACATAATGTTATCATCAATGTGTTTCTCTTTATGCCACCTCATATCTATGACGATTTTTATTGATATAAAAAGCCTTTGTAATCGTGGTTTAATATAGAAGTATCTCAAGATTTTATGCGGAATCCTTTTCCTTTCCTATCATCCACTTGGCACCTTGATGTACCACAAATGGAACATTTTTTAATATTTTCATTGTCTTTCCAAAATATAGCGCAATCATACTTACAAGCACGTATTGATATATATCTTAGTCTAAGGTCCCTTAATAATTACTTTGCTTCATTTTAATATTTGGGTAACTTGTGACCAACAGGTAATGCATCATTGAGTAAGCCAATTAACATGTCAAAAGATTTGTTACTCTATTTATTGTAGACCTTCAAATGCAATAACTTAACAACAACAAAATAATTGTGAAAATTTTGAACACCATGGATATTATTCTTTTTGAGCAACTTTCAATAACTTCCCAAAATTATCTTCTATAATAGTTCCAATTATGTTAGGAAAGCCGATTTCATTCATAGTCTCCATATAATTCCTATAATCCTCTACAATATCGCCAATTTCATCATCATCATTGTCATTAATATCATAATCTTCTACATCGTTATTATTATTATTATCAACACTTCTAGTACAACTTGCTTTAGAACATTTTCCATGATAAATCCATGGAGTATAGAATTTATCTATACCTTGGATTAGCAAGTGATTATATACCACATATTGAATTTGAACATTCACATTTAAGCAATCTATGTATGGACATCGAATACAACATTCTACACTTATTTGATCTTTTGCAAATTACATGAAACTCTTAACTCCTTATAAGTATGCAGCGGATCATTTCTGATAAGACATCCAATTTTTGTCCAACTAGCTATCCAATTAAAAGTAAGTTACTAAATTACTAAATGCAATTTAAGTTTTAAATAACATAATGATAAATCAATACAAGTTGACATACTAAGTTTTAATTCAAATAAACAATGAAATATATAAATTGACGTACTAAGTTTGAAATCATAACATTTCCAAGGGACGTGGCATTGTTAGACCGCATGAATTGAGAAAAGGTGTTTTATTGTGACTGCTAAGCTTGTGGAATATTTTACCGATAAGCCTCAACAGAGCTACATCATGGGTTTCCAGTCTATATATCATCTAGGTGGTTTATTAAAAAGATCATTCATAATTATAGGTGGATTTCTTATGATATTAGTTTGAAATTATGAAATTCAAGTTGACATGGTAAGTTTGAATTCAAACAAACAATATAGTACATGACATTGTTAGACCACATGAATCAAGAAAGGGTATTCTCATTGTAAGTCTTAGACTTGTAGAATATTTCATCAATAAGCCCTAATGGAACTACATCATGAATTTCCTACCTCTATATCATTCAAGTGGTTTATAAAAGATCATCCATAAAAGATTTATATAATTCCACATGCAGTAAATACTTATGTAATTCATATATCTAGTCATCAATGATTCTAATAATATTCCAAGCAACACAAAATTGAGAGCTTCGTTGCATTCACACAAAACTGAAACATAAATACTTATACTATTAAAGTAAAGCATAAAAACTAACCAAAGTTGGACAACTTATCCGGACGGTCAAACAACCAGAGACTAATAATGAACAACGAAGCTGGACGATTATTGATGCTTTTCAATGTAAAACAAGGCTTGGTACAATGATGATTTCATTTCATAATTAATAAAATACACTTGTTTAATGTCAATATGAACATACACTAACATTATTCAATATAACTAACAATTTAAATATGTTTAACATGAGTGACAAAAAGAAAAGAAGATGAGAGGTTGGTGGAGAACTAACTGCTTAGTTGTAAAATATATAGAAGGGAAAAATGACTTGAAAAATAATTATAATAAAAGCTAAGATTATTTGCATACTAAAGGTCATAATTGACTTTTTATATTAGCATTTTAATATCTTCATTTTTTGGAGAAAATGCTCCATAAACATAGCGATTGGAAAATGAGGACAAAATTATATCTCACACTTTTAAGAGAGTGTTTTTAATTGTTTCCCAATCCAACTAATATTATAAACAGTTCAAAGTTGATCGAACTTATAAAAAAGAAGAGTAAATTATTATGTCATTGATCTATGGATTACCATTTAATTTTTTGAAACTCACCAATAGAATTTGTGTAATGGTCTTGTCCTCTAGCATTGAACTAATATGTCTTACAATAACTTATCAAAATGAAATTTATGTCTTAATTTTGTTATCAAAATTGAATTATTTAAACCTCGATATTAAATTATTAATCATGAAATTCCAAAAAAAGTAATTACTAAAAGATTAAATATCAAAAAAGTTTCAATTAGTTTCTACAATTTTTGAGAAATTAATGATGTAGAAAAGATACAATCTTACATATATGTGACTCTCTCATAGAATATAGTTCCTAGCATAATACCAAGCCACTTCTATATTTTCTAACTAATAAATAATGGTCGGGTTAAGTCTAAACATCTTAAAATGAGATTGAGTATACGAATTCGATTAAACATATTATTTTCAATAATTTGGGATAGAATTAACTCAATTTTTACAATTAGTTGAATTTTAAAATTTATCAAAAGTAAATTTGAACTCAATCAAACAAATCATAAATACATAAAGAAATTAAACATTATCTAATATTACATACTATATCTAATTTATACTATGTAGTATAAAACAAAACTACTGTATCAAATATGTCTAGTTATAAAAAAAAGCTCTAACATAATTTTCATTGAATATGTTATAGGCAGTACTCAAGCAAGCTTCTTAATCCATATTCAGCTTCAGTCAACCCATTATGGAACATTACCCATCTCACCATCTTCATTTTTATCACAACACATATTCACCGTCAACCTAACCACAACACAAACACACATACAGAACATAAGACCCAACAGAAAACAACACTCAAATACACCCTAACACTTACCTCAACTAACGATTAAATAGAGACAACAACAAATAAAAAGAAAATGACGATGGCAATGCATGATAGACCAAAACAAAAGGGGAGATGAAACAAAACCGATGTCGTTTGTTATTGAACATTACAGAAAACAACAATTATAGAAAACGTCGCCAAATGTTGCAACATTTAAGAAAACAACACGAGAATGACATCATTTTTTTCATTTTAAACAGAAAAAACAACATTGCCGAATGTTAAACAATTGGAGACAATTTTCGGTAGTTATCGCCAATGTAGAGTACCCTTTAGCAACGACCTCATGGAGTCATCGCTAAAGGTAGATATTTGGCAACAAATTTATAAAATTGCCACCAAATTGTTGACCTTTGGTGACCATTTCTTAGTAACATTGCTAAAGGACGTTTTGTAATATATAGATATTTATATTTATATTTTTATATTTAGCAAAGTTTTTGTCATATATCATTTCTATAAAATAATATAGAATTTATATATAATAAATAGAGTTTTGTGATAACATATAAAATTTTTAAATCATATATTTTAAAAGAGATTAATAAAAAGTATAAATTTATATAATATAAATTAATTTTGTGTTTTTAGTTTTATAAATTTTCCATTTTTTACTATATTTCAATTGTTTTTCAATTATATTGGAATCAATATAATTATACATGTTATGAATATAATGTTATATGAATGTATAGATAATAATTGTAACTAGTATAATGATTTATGAATGTATAGATAATAGATAAATTTTCTTATATCTTACTTATGTAATATATTAGTCTATTTATTCATAATTCTCTATTTATTATATATATAGGTATTCTTATATAAAATTTATATTATATATAATTTCGTCTCCAAAGGACCAGTTAAATAGTAATGGGTCGTCATTTAGCGACGATTAAATCATCGTCAAATAGTATATTTCTTCCAAATTAATAAAAAACAATGTCATTTTGTTTGACAATAAATGACATAATTTTTTGTTACTTATTAACACCAAAACGAAGCTCTCTTCATTTCGTGTTAGCTATCGTATTGCCTCTTGGTTCACCGTCGAAGAAGCACCATCTCCTTTGTTGTGGTCGTCTCTTATGTTGTGGTTGTCACTGTCGAAGAAGTGTCGTTTCATGTGTTGGTAATGTTCTTCTTTTCTGTTTTCGAGAACCCTCCTTGTTGTGTTTTATTTTTCTACTTTGTTTTAGAGTTTATGTGGGTTTTGTATTCTACTTATGGTGTA
>JANTNU010000138.1:149295-160264 GCA_024752395.1 Erythroxylum havanense | reverse complement strand
ATTATTTTCCCTAAATTAGGAAAGTTTTTACGTTCCTAACTACTCAAAAAAATGAACCAAACATAATAATTTAAATTTCAGGAAAAAGATTACTTTCCCAGACAACAATCCGTGACAACCAAACGGGGCCAAAGAGTAATCAAATTAGGAAAATATAAAACAGTAATTATTCATTTAACGCAGTGACTCTTGTGAATGAAACGGCGGCGTTTTGCTGTTTTGAAGTCTTAACTTTGTATCAACATAAAAGTAATGTTCGTCAATCGGTTAAGTTTAAGCAAGCAAATGGCGTTTGCAGCCGCAACACGTGCGTCGTCGTCGCCACCGCTCAGGCTCTCTCCCTCTGGACCCGTACCCGTACCCGCCCTGAACTCTATCCGCTTCCCAATCTCCTCTTCGGCTACCATCAAAATGGACTGTCAAGCCGCTCGCGCTGTTCCAATCCAAGAAAACGGCCGCTCGGCACCGGCGGCCAACTCCGGTAACATATTCTCCTCTGCTTAACCTTAATTTTTGGAGGCGATGCAATAACTGTAATTGAGTTTCTTTAGGTGGGATTCGAGTTGGAGAAGTGAAGAGAGTGACGAAGGAGACAAATGTGTCGGTTAAGATTAACTTGGACGGGACTGGAGTTGCTGATTCTAGTACTGGGATTCCGTTTCTCGACCACATGTTAGATGTTAGTTAACTATCTTACTGAATACTATCCTAAAAAACAAAACTTTGTGTTTCACTTTTGATTATTGATTGGTGTTTTTCTACGGCTGGTTTGTCTAAATCTTGTAGCAACTTGCTTCGCATGGTCTGATTGATGTGCATGTAAAGGCCACAGGTGATGTTCACATAGATGATCACCATACCAATGAAGATGTTGCTCTTGCTATTGGAACAGTTAGTCTACCGACTCTTTTCTTGCTCATTTCTATTTCTCTATCTCTTTTTGGTTTGATAATAAATTTTCTTTGCTTTGTCTGTTAGGCTTTATTGCAGGCGCTTGGCGATAGGAAAGGGATTAATAGATTTGGTGACTTCTCGGCTCCTCTTGATGAGGCATTGGTTCATGTTGTATTGGTGTGTTTTATGCTTTAATTTCTTACAAAATTAAGATTAAGTTCTCTTTTTTAAGATTCTTGTAGATAATTGAATATAATGATTCTCGGTCCACTGCTGAATCTTTCCATAGACTCATTTGATGGCTGCTCAAGTTGGCAATTTCTAGCAAGTTTATTAGGTGTTAGCATTGACTCCCCAAAACCCTGATTGCATCAGTTTTTGTTGTCAGGATAGTGACTATGCTGATATCTAAGTTTTGGTTCTGATGAGGAATGCATTAAGGTGTCTGAGATTAAAAAATCCCACTTGCCATGGAAGTTGAACCGACCTGCTTTTTCTGAAAATGGATTTGTATATAACCGAACTATTTTCTGCACTTCAGCTAATGAACTTTTTCCTATTACATAATGTCACTAAACTTTCTTCTCTAAAGTTGTGCTGTGCTTTAACTAAGTGATTTTTTCATTTCAGGATTTGTCTGGCCGGCCTCATTTAAGCTGTGATTTGCAAATTCCTACTGAGAGAGTTGGAACATATGACACCCAGGTGCTTACCTATCACTATCTTCATTTGCTAGTTTAGTAATCATCAGTCAAATCTTTCCTATGGAGAGTAACGTATGGCACTCAAGTCCTTACTTACAAATATTTTCATTTAGTACTTAACTAAAAAATGAAATATAAATCGACTTTTATAAGGAGAATAAAATGCTATGGATCATGAGTTATGGAATTGTAACTGGATCAAAAAATTTTGAGTATTGCCTTCCCACATTTATTACTTTCTCTGTTTTCCATTCCCATAACTTTTGGTTGTTGACATTAACTGATAAATATAGTTTGTGAGTGAATTTTTCATTGTTATTTGCAGCTGGTGGAGCATTTTTTCCAGTCTTTGGTGAACACTTCTGGCATGACACTTCATATTCGCCAGGTAACACCATCAAAAATTCTCCTTCAATTTTAGTGAAAGTGAAATGGAAAACATGTAAATACCCTCTATGATTGAAATGTGGTCATTGTTTACTATAATTTCCTTTGATCTGCCCTTCTTACGCTTGTCCTTCTAAAACTGCAAAATATATGCACAGTAATTTCTTTCTTATTATTCTGCACCTCCATTTGCTGAGGATTTTCTTGATCATAATTCCTTTTTGTGCATTAATGTTATGTATTTAATGTACTAAATGAAAGAGTTGTTTTATCACAGCTTGCTGGCAGAAATTCTCATCATATAATTGAGGCAACCTTCAAAGCTTTTGCTAGGGCTCTTCGCCAAGCAACAGAACATGACAAACGCCGCCTTGGGACTGTGCCAAGGTTGGATAACTTCTCTGAAATGTAACTGCTTTTGTGTTGACTTCACATGCTTTTTTCATCAACATTCTTTATTCTTAAGCCATTAGTAAATCATTATTACTGTTGGACATGAAGTAGTGTTCTCCTGGTTTTAAGAATGTTTGCTTGGTTTCCAGTGTCTTGCTTTTGACGTCTGTTTTAATAATGTTTCTCATTTAAAAAATGTCTCTCAAGTCCTGACAAGACTGGAATTTAAAAATATGGTGGTTTGTTGCGGATTACATTAGTTCTGTTGTGTATTGCATGAGTGCTGTGTTGTTCAATAAATTTTCACTGCATTCTAAACTCCTAATGTTTCTTGATTCGGTATATGCAGCTCAAAAGGAGTACTGTCACGTTCTTGATACGTCAGTGATAGTGTGCAAGACATGTGTGAAGGTTATCTGAAGGAGTGATACTGTTACGAGCTCAGCTGCTGATCATCCGATATTAAAGGGAAAGAGTAATACTAATGTCAAGTGGTCGTCATTTCCAGTTGTGCAGATCATCATGGGATCGTGTTTGTTTCGGTTAATTTGGTTCCCATTTTTCTGATTCAGTTGTAAGCCTTAGCAGTGCCTATAATGTAAGAAGTATCTGTGGTTCGGTTTTTAAGAATCATGTTGTACATTGTTCATTTCCATGAAAGAACCAAGAATCATGTTGCAAAATTTCCCAAGGTTTAAGCAGAACTACATTCGTAATCACAAAAATTCTTCAGCTGTATCCAAGTCCTTTAAGATCTCTGACTTAACCTCTTCTGGGATTGAAGCTGATGGACCGGCTTTGGAGTAAAAACTGGCTAAAGACCGAATTGCTTTTTCCAACTCCAGGTATGATTCCTGCAAGTAAACCACACCATCTGAAATGACAATGCCTGAAAATGTCTTCAAAATGAAGTTCAGATGAAGATACATACCTCACGAACCACCTTTTCTTGGCCCCTCCAACTGCTCAGATATTCACGAATCGACTCTTTTGCTGCATCTGCTGTCCGTCTGAACTTTGCCATATCTTTGGAGTCTTCCTTCAATGATTCACGCAGGGTCTTCACGACCTCTCTTGCTGACTTCAGGTAAGCTTTTGGCAATACTTTCCCAGATTTTGTTTTCTCATTAGGATCAAACATCGATTTGAGAGCCCCAACAACTCCATCATCCTTCTGTTCTTGGTCATTTGACTCATTTTCAGCTTGTACTCGAAGTGGTGTTAAGATGCAATTCAAGGCAAGAATAGTGACAAATGAAGCACCACAAACTAAGATATGGCGGCGAGTTGAAGGAGTACCTTGTGATAATTTTACAACATCACAACCGAATCTCAACTTACCTATAGTAAAGCACGAATACACCATCAATAAAATCAAAGAACATGAACTGAAGCAGAAATTGAAGACTAAAGGAACTGAGAACAGAGCCAATCTTCTTGTGCGAATTGCCAATGTTTATTTCTGACTAATTACCAAGAGATGTCTACTGGACTTTCAACAGAAACAAAATTCAAATCAATCCCAGCAAATGATACAACTCACAGTGATTGTTAAGTTCAGAGGCTACTTCCTTTCTTCTGCAGGGAAAGAAAGGAACAATATTTGCTGCAAGAATCACAGGCATTCTCATATCTGCGTATCAACTAAGTTGGCTCCCTAAAACCCCACCCCCTCCTTATACTCAGGATCAATCTCTTGATTTCTTCTGCTACCCCATGTACTTAGCCGAAAACTTCGTGGGATTTATACGAATCTCAGTTTTATCCAACTGTCAATAAAAGAGTAAGCAATCAGTCTCAGATATTAGACCATGAATGTTCACGAACAAGTGAAGCTGAAGGTAAGCTTTATCGATTCAAGGATGAGAAAAAACCCATAAGGGAACGACAAACACGAGCTATGGAGTTCGACCCATAAGGTAAAAAGAGAGTCCATAGCCTTACCTTCACCTTTCGGCTATCCTCCACGCAGATTTCTGCTTTACGATGGCTTCATTCCTAACTTATCCATTTGTACGGACCAAGAACATGCACGGTGAATACAAGGTGTGAGTCATCCCAAGTGCCGTGACGACGTGGCAAATTCTTATTGGATAGTTGGGACAAGCCCATCATGTGAGCCGGTATATACACTCCACAAGATATTAGCCCACATGGAACAAAACTAGACCCAATCAAAACCCAGGGAGGATCTTTTCTCTGCGGCGTCGCGAACTGAGGGATGGCCGGTGGGAACCACCCAAAATCCACCGTCAACAAACCACCTCCTGCCGCCTCCGGCGGCTCCCACCGCAAATCCCGGTGGGAATCCTCCTCCACGGCGGGTGCCACCAGTCAACCACAAGAATCCAAACCCGGCGAACCCAAACACCCCAAACCCCTTCCAAATTCAAAACCGTCACCCAGGCCCAAAGTCGCACCGGGTCCTAATGATCCAGTGCCTCCACCGGCAGTACCGCCTTTTCCGTTCCCGGACCTAGGTCCACCTCCCGCGCCAGCATACGGCTTCCACATGCTGGAGCGCCGGACGTTCGTCCTCGCTGACGGCAGCGTCCGTTCGTACTTCGCTCTCCCGCCGGATTACCAAGACTTCCCTCCTCGGCCGCTGCTACCGCCAATGCACCTTTCGGAGTTACCTGTTGGTGGTGGTATTCCTCACTTCCCCCAAATGAGCCCGGAAGGATTAGGGTTCCGTGATATGAATCACAACCTTTCTTTGAAGAGGAAATATGAGGAGGAATTTAAGTATAGGAATAATCCTAATGATGCTTACCCTATGGGTCCGTCTGATTATCGAGGAGAGTTTTCGGCGGCAACGAGTAGCCCATTTTGGAGGGATATAAGTGATGAATTGAGGCATGGGAAGCATATGAGAGTTAGTGGTGATGGTATGTTTACTAGGCATATTGAGGTAGAGCAGAATCAGATAAAGAAGGCATTTTTGTATTTTGCGAAAGTGATTAATGAGAATGAGGCAGAGAGAAAGCGCTACTTGGAGGATGGGAAGCAGGGCCGTCTTCGCTGTCTGGTTTGTAACAGGTTTGCTTCATTTAGATCTCAATTTTTTTCCTTAAATTTTCATTGTTTAGACTTTTGGTCGTGTTTAATTAGGTATTTTGGAGTACCAACAATTAGAGATTTGTGCTGATGAAATTTAAAACTACATGGTGATGGTATTTTGCGATTGGTCCTGAGTCTTCTGATGGATGCCATATATGATTCTCCCATTGTCTAGATAGACAATGATTGATGTAAATTATTAGTTGTTGTAGTAAAGATCAGTTTTGAATTGTTCTCCCTTACCGTGGAGAATGTACAAGCTGTTTCTCGTCTATGGTTTCATGACTTCTAGGCTGTTGTATGCAATTTTGCTTATAACATATTGTAGATTATGCTAGTATTATTGTGGCTTTTCATTCTGGAACATTTGTGGTTTTCTGCTTATTGAAGATCCTATGTGATCTGCAGCAATATTTAGTTGCTTGAAGAAAGAGATTATTGGAAAATCGTTAAATATAACTTGTAATCTTGTTGCCTAGATCATTCAGGAATGGTATAAAACTATATCATGAAATCACAGGAATGTCTGGATAGTGTTTATGCAATAATGCTAGCTTATTAGTTGAAGTTGTCTTTCCTTATTAACCACTCTATTTGCCTGGTTTCTCTTTATTGTTTTTGTTTTTAGTGAAGGTAACCAGTCCAGTATAAGGGATTGGTCCATCAAATACTGGAAAATAAAGGGGTTGGCTTGAAAATAAATGAATTCCTAGTCGTTGAAAATTATTCTTGTTAGACTTAAACCTAAAAACAGATTTAATGGTTCACTGTCTGGTTTGTAACAGGTTTGCTTCATTTAGATCTCATTTTTTTCCCTCAAAATCTTCATTGTTTAGACCTTTGGACATGTTTAGTTAGGTATTTTGGAGTACCAAGAATTAGACGATTTGTGCTGATGACTTTAAAACTACATGGTGATGGTGTAAAACTTGTTACCTTGTGGTAAGCATTGCAATTGGTCCTGAGTCTCGTGATGGATGCCATATATGATTCTTCCATTGTCTGGAGTGACAATGATTGATGTAAATTATTAGTTGTTTAGTAGCTTTATGTCGGAAGGATCAGTTTTTAATTTTTCTCCCTTACTGTGGAGAATGCACAAGTTGTTTCTTGTCTATTATGTGACTGGCTCGCTGCCATGGACGTCTTATAACTATTTACTTTTGTTGGATGTTCAACCTGTGGATGATTGTTTTTGGTTAGATGTCTTCAGTTCAACATGTTTCAGCAAGTTTACCCCATCGTATATGTTCAGTTGTGACGGAGGAAGCTATGCTTTCACGTCTTTGCGGTTGCTTTATGCAATTTTGCTTCTAACATTGAAGATTATGTTACTATTATTTTGGCTTTTCATTTTGGAAACATTTGTGATTTTCTGCTTACTAAAGATCATATGCCATTTGTATATGTTCAGTTGTCACAGAGGCAGCTATGGTTACACGACTTCGAGGTTGCTTTATGCAATTTTGCTTCTAACATTCTAGATTCTGTTACTATTATTTTGGCTTTTCATTTTGGAAACATTTGTGATTTCTGCTTGCTAAAGATCGTATGCCATTTGTATATGTTCAGTTGTCACAGAGGCAGCAATGGTTCCATGACTTCGAGGTTGCTACTATTATTGTGGCTTTTCATTCTGGAAACATTTGTGGTTTTCTGCTTACCGAAGATCATATTGCATTTGTAGCATTATTTAGTTGCTTGAAAATTGGAGATGATTGGAAGTTTCGTTACTATAACTTGTAATCTTGTTTCCTATACTATTTACAAATGGTATTAAACTATATCATGAAATCACAGGAATGTCTAGATAGTGTTGATGCAGTAATGCTAGCTTATTAGTTGAAGTTATTTTTCCTTTTAAAGTCTGTTAGCTTGGTTTATCTTTATTGTTTTTGTTTTTAGTGAAGGTAACCCAATCCAATGTAAGGGATTGGTAATCAAATACTAGACAATAAAGGTTTCGGCTTGAAAATAAATGTATTCCTAGTCGTAGAATATCATTCTTGTCAGGCTTAAACCTAAAAGGAGATTTAATAGTTGGTCCATTCACAGTCTAGGTAAAGTCTCTAATTTAGGTACCTAGAGTGACGGTTATGGTGGCCAGTTTGAGTATTGAATTTGACAACTTTATATCTGTGTCCCGTTTAATCTCTAAATGTTAGTTTCTCTCTCTTGGTTTCTCACTCTTCTTTTTCTGTCCTTTCTCATTTCTATATTCTTCTGTTCTTGTTTTAAATTTTTAGTTGTTCTTCATCAAATGATCTAACTGTTTGGAGAATCATTAGGTGTGTTTTTATTGCTTTGGAATTAGAGGTAGTTATTCTTGATAAATAGTATATATAGCTCTTCAAATTCTTTGCATATTTTCTTGTTCATAGCTTTTATTGTTTGCATTCGTTGGTGTTATTCGAAGCTCCTTATTAACTAGTTCCTATCTCTATTGGTTAGGATTTTATTTAGATACTTGTTCCTGCTATCTCAAGCTCATTTTTCAATTCCTGAAGTTTTCTGCTGGGCCGCAGACCAGGGACTTGTGTTAGAATTTTAAGGCTGTGCAGCAGGAATTTCTCTTGATTATAATCAGCATTTTTCTTCTTTATTTTATCTTCTGAACCTGACACCTTGTTCAAATCTGTTTCAGTTAAGTTGATATCACTATTATGAATTAGGATGAAATGTATTACCTTTGTTGGTATCTTAACATTTTCACATCTCATGGTATAATTTGAAGCTAGATAAGGTCTGCAGCTAAACCTGAACAGTCGTCGTTCTTTGATCACCCTCTTTATATTAAAGCAGTTTATAGCTTGTATGTTTTTCATAACCCAAAGTGTAGAAATTGTATTACCCCATACCTAACTTTAGTTAGTTCAGTACAGAGTACTTCATTTCTTTCCCTATTCTATGATCTTGTTCGGCTTAGGATTCTTATTAGTTATTTGTATGTGATTTATTCCCACTTCAGTTGTGGACTGGCTCAAATTGTTCAGTTTTTTATGGAGTGCATCTCTGGCTCTCCCTAGTAGTTGTAAAGATTTGACTTTTGGATTTGATTCGATTAACATGCTGTTTCAATTATAGGATTATTGGATTGCTCAATTATATGTTTAATTACTTTCTTTATTTACAAAGATAGTTGTAAAATGAACAAAAAGCAATTTTAGTTGATGTTAACAATGTCAATTATTGCATATTCTTAGCTTCAATTTTTGTAGTATGCTCTCCGGATTAACTTTCTCCTCTCCCTCCCTATCTCCTCTTCCATCCTGAAACCTAGCCAAACTTTAGGGTAATGGAAGAGTGGGAAATAACCACCCAAGAGTGGACGAGTGGGGAATAACCACTCAAGACTGGAGGAGTGGCAATAACCTCTCAAGACTGGGGGAGTGGGAATAACCACTCAAGATGTGTGTCTGGAAATATTCATCCACTAAAGCTCCTATTCCAGCTAATTCAGCATCCACTTCCTATACTTGCCTTTACGAGAATAAGTTTTTAGGGGACTAGGAATTCTATCAGCGTATTTCAGTGGTAGATTCTGTGAGGCAATGATGATCTTCAGTGACGACTGAAGTGAAAGTGGAATATTATTTGAACATTTGCATATTACCTTTTTCCCTTCTTGCTTTCAATCTAAATGCAGCTGAGGTATTTTCCTCATTTGCTGTAATTTGTGAAGCTGTGTATAATTGTCTTGTAGGTGATGAATCTAGTAGCCTGTTTTGTTAGTATGTCGACATAGAAAGATAGCAGATCTGAGAAGAACCTCAATTGGTGTGGATTATTTTAATACTTGAATGTAGGTTAAAACCATGTGACGATGTTTGAGGAGTGGAGGGTTGTTTAAATTTGCCGATATGCGCATATATTCCCAGTCATGATCACATGCATGGCTATCTTTGTGTGATCAACGTATGAAGTTGCTTGATATGCCTTGATTACATCCCAAGTTACTTTTAGATTGTTACTGGTGTTTTATCTAGGTAGAATCATGAAAAAGGGTTCCCTTTAAGTGGTTTTACTAGGACTGTAGTGACTTCAAGGAGGAAGCATTTAGTGAAAATGCACTAAATACAGTTTCAAAGTTTTTTGTCCAGTATGAGGAAATTCTGTTGACTTTATAGGATGTACTTGCTGTCATCATTTGTATCTCCTTTAAACTTATGTTAACTTGTATATAGATGTGATTTTAAATGTCCTTTGTGTTTGTACTTCTCAACTCCCTGTGATATCAATTGGTGAACCTGAATTGCTATCTTCAATGCCATTGGTATATAACATTACAGGTCTTCCAAAGACTTCCCAAACATGCATGCTCTTATATTGCACACATACAACTCAGATAGTGCAGATTCCCGTGTGGATCATTTGGGTTTGCACAAAGCTCTCTGTGTTTTAATGGGATGGAACTATTCAAAGCCTCCTGATAATTCAAAAGCCTATCAGTTCTTACCTGCTGATGAAGCAGCAGCAAACCAGGATGATTTGATTATATGGCCTCCAATGGTGATAATTCATAATACAGTTACAGGAAAAGGTAAAGATGGGCGCATAGAAGGTTTGGGAAACAGAGCAATGGATAACAAAATGAGAGGTATAGTGTGTCGTGCCCCTTGTCTCTTTTGTGATTGACACTGCCACATCACACTTATCTAGTCTAGGAATCTTCCCCTTCTGTCACCATCTTAGTATTACATTCAGTGCCTCTTTGTTGTTATGTTTGAAGTTGCTTTTGGATGTTCAAATGCAAGTTTGAGTCCAAAAGCAGTTTTCCTGGAACTGGTTACAGATTTTATAACTATGGTTTGAAGAGCTCATATGTTCAAAACTATAGTTTTGTAGAAACAGCTAGCAAGTTTTACCCAACTCAGATTGTGAGAAGTGGAAATGCAATTGTAAGACTTGAAAAATCCAAAACATTTGTTAAACTTGATTGCCAGGATCATAAAAGGACATTTGCCAATGGCTGCATACTTTCTCTTGCATAGTGCTTTTGGTGCATGCTGTCTTGACTTATTGGGGAAGGAAATGGATTTTGTTTCAGATGAAGAGGTAGATTGGAATTTACATACTCTAGTTATTGTTTTCATTTCCAATCTATTTGACATTGCGTTTCTATTGAGATCTGCTAGTGGAAAGGAGAAATGTTCAGGGTGAATCATAAGAACACATTCGTATGTGGGACCAGATTAGATAGGTTTATCCCCTGTACTGCATTTGTAGTTGTACAGCTTGTCCACCATATTTAGGTATGATCTTGCCCATTATTTCTCCAACATTAGGCGATCGTTGGCTTCTCCATTTTATCCTACGTGCATCATGTATTTGCTTGTCAAATTGTATAGGTCCCGCTCTGTTTAATGTGGAGCAGGCACAAAGATATCAAGAGTAGTTCTATTGGCTATGGCTTTTTACCATCTTTGACAACTCTAAAAGTCAGTGAACAATCACTTGTTTTCTCTAATTTTCTTTTCTTCTTCTGCTGATGAATGTAATAGTATACAGTTATGATATCATATTGTGACTAA
>JANTNU010000138.1:76980-88535 GCA_024752395.1 Erythroxylum havanense | reverse complement strand
TAATTTATTATTCATAACATTATTAAATTCGATATTATTATTAACTGTTGTTATTTATGTAATTATTTATTTATGGAATAATAATAATAATAATAATAATAATAATTATTATTATTCTTACTTTTCTTCTTCTTATTATTATTATTAAAGAGTGATTTTGGAAGTAAAATTATAAACATGTATACAAAGTCAAGAATGACATTTATTTTGAATAATTAAAATCTATCTAAAACGATTTTTATTTTGGATAGGAGGGAGTGGTTAATAATATTATTTTTTAGTTAGGGGTAAATGTATTATATGAAATAATTGAATTCAATTATAATCTTATTGGATTTGTTCCAAACAGTATAATTGAATTCAATTCTAATATTACTGGATTTGTTTCAAACAATGTAAATTGAATTCAATCCTAATTTTGTTAATATAATTAAATTCAATTCGTTAATTAATTCAATTCGAAAATTTTGAAAATGAAAATTAGGTCAATTTTTCAATATCCACACACCGACTTGGTACGCGCTTATCAACGCGAGTGGGAAAACGTTTTCCATAACGAAGGGAACCATGAGTTCAGTTCAGCGAAGTCGAAGAGGGCCTTTAGACAGATCCAGAGAACCATATATATGTATAGATTCCGACCGAGTCCGAGGTAAAAACCTGAAGTGAGGGGTAGAATGGACATCTAAATTTCTTCATCTAGATTCGCTGTTTAGTTCTTCACACTCTTCGCAGGGCACTTTCCGTAAATAGCCATAGCTATTTGTACTTTCTCCTCTTTCTCTCCAAATCACTCTCTTTGTACCTTCTGGAATTGAGTTTGTTATTTTTCTTCCTCTACTCACAGGTAAAGAAAACAGAAGAAATTGCATGTAGGAATTCTGTAAAACCCTAACCTTTTTGTCTTACTCAATGTCTTTTTTTAATAATTTTTTTTATTTTGAATTATGTTAAAAGATTCTTCTTGTTTGATGGTTGATTATTAATGGGTTAATACGTTCCCAAATATTCAACTTTTTTTTTTCTGTTTTTCCCTTTTTTTGTGCAAAGATCTTTTTTTTATAAAAATTTTATGTCATAGTTTTACCTCATCATTGGTGCCTACTGGGTTCCCAAATTTGAGCTCCCTTGTTGATTACCTTTTATTGAAAACAGTATTTCTAGTAGTATGGTTAAGGCTGCAAGCTACCAGACTTTCCTAAACCTGGATCAGTCGATACTCTCACTGAATGTTGATGTTGTTATTTTGTTGATTGCCCTGCGATTGTGTTCTCTAGGCCTGAGGTTTTCGTTGCTTGATTGAATCAGGTGTTGTGTGTTGGTGACATTGGAAATGGAATCTATGGACATTGATAAAGAGACTATTGAGACCCCATCTGGATTGAGGGAGAATGGTTTTCGTCTCAAGAAGGTCTCGGCTGAAGAGAGTGGTGAAGGTTTGCCATATGCTCCTGAGAATTGGCCGAATCCTGGTGATACTTGGAGATGGAAGGTAGGGAGACGGACTGCATCTAGTGGCTATTTTTTGGATAGATATTTGTATCTTCCTCCTCGTCTTCGTGATAAGGAGATTGCAGCAGGAAAGAAGAATTGGACATTTGCCAGCAAGCTTGCGACTGAACGATACGTTCGATCTACATTTCCTTCTGCTGATGTTGATACATTTTTTGCTTCCTTTTCCTGGAAGATTCCTTCCAAGCATGCATCTATAGATGGTCAGTTTCAGAATGGCATAATTCATATTTTGACGTTGTGGCATTTGCTGAAGATTCACACATGTGGTTGATATAAGTTTATTATTTGGGTTAAGAGTGGAATGTCCTTGGCAGTTGACTAAATCTATGCATGATGATATTTAGACATTAGGCTGCATCGGATGTGGAAAATGTGATCTTTCATGATTTTTCGTCATTTATGGGGGTAGTTTCATTTGGTATTCTGCCAAAAGATTGTTAATGATTTATGCAATTTAGTGTTGTTCTGGAGTAGCACCAACATCATAGTAGCTTGCTGAATCATGTAATAACCAAAGCTTAAATGAGATTTTCTCCTCAATACTTGGAAGTGAAAATTTCAATGCTCAACACCATTTATGTGAAACTATGTGAGCTCCAGCCATAATGTTGTTCACTGTATGCAATTTCGAGTCACTGAATTTGTTGCCTGCAGCAAGAAACATTTGACGCCATTAGAGTTGAGTTTGAAATTTGAGTGCACATACTTTATTTAAACTCATTGTTATAAAGTTTTCATGAATGATGCATTATCATATTTAAGTCATACTAAATTTTCTTCTTTGTATTTCATTCTTGAGATTTGACCTGGCACTCTTGATAATTGAGAATGCTCTCATGTCTTTTTAAAATTTCTAATGTGTATGTTGCTGAATCTTCATATTCAAGGTGTTTCCTCCAATTTGTTTGTGGTAGCTTATTTTAACATCTTTAACTTTAGCCTTGAAAATTTCTCTCGTCTAACTAACTGTATTACATCAGATAAAGTGGACAGATACAATGTTCTTCCTGTACCTTCTGAAGAGGCAACGGAACATTCTTTATCTGATTTGCAATCAAATGGAGGAGGATGCAGGGCTGGAAATAAGTTGTGCAATAGTATTGTTGAGTTAGTGGAAGACTTGCCTTTTGATGCTATGCCTTGTGATATTTGCTGTACTGAGCCTAATTTTTGCCGTGATTGTTGTTGTATTCTCTGTTGTAAGACCGTAAAATTGAACCACGGAGGTTACAGTTATGTGAAATGTGAAGCAATTGTGAGTGATGGTTTCATATGCGGGCATGTTGCCCACATTGACTGTGCCCTTCGAACTTACATGGCTGGGACAGTTGGAGGAACAATAGGTCTTGATGCTGAGTATTATTGCAGGCGTTGCGATGCAAGGACAGATCTTGTTCCACATGCTTTGAGAATTATGCAAACTTGTAAATCTATTGATTCCCGGGGTGAAATAGAAAAACTTTTAAATGTTGGCATCAGCATATTACGCGGTTCCAAGAAAACCGAGGCAATTAGAACACTGAGACATGTGGATTTGACGTTAAAAAAGGTAAATGCATGATGTCGATATATGGTACAAGTATACCAGCTTCCATACTTTTGTGAAAAGCTCGTCCTTATTACTTCAGATTACTTATTATTTGCATTAAATCAGCTCAAGTGTGGGACTAGTTTGGAGGACATATGGAAAGCAGACGAAGACTTCTCAGCTATCTCCAGTGGTAATTCTCTTCAGTTCATCTCTATTGGAAACCATCATTGGTAACAACATTTTCTTTATTATGTATTGATGCAAATGAAAGAAATGAGGATGGAATAATTAATTCCAGTTACATGTATTCAGTGTTTTAACTATATTCGTGGTTGTTTTTGATTAACGGGATCATATTCTGAGCCTGTTGCAAAAGCTGGGTAAGATGCTTTATGAATCCTTGGTGTTTTGTGCAAAGGGGTCACCGATTCAATAGTCTTAAGTTATTTGTTTTGAGGACTACATCTAATTGGGTGATTGATTAATGTATAACCCCATATTGTCTATCCGGTTCTACTCTGATCCTAATTTTTACTAAAAATTACAAGATCGATGTAAGTTGTGAGGGGAAAAGTATTCAGATAATATAATTGCTCATGATGTGTGAATGATGATAGAAAAATATAAATTCTTTGAGGGATGATATACTAGATGTTTGGTCAAATTCAAAACAAGAATGTGTTTACTTGAAGGAAATTTAATTGCAAGCTTTGTTTCGGTGGTTGATCCACCGCAAGATCTTGTAGGATTCTCTTTCTTTCAATGGTTTCACACAACATTATTGCTCTCGTGGATCATTCTGTGTAAACCTTGTATTTATTCTTTTAATATTTTTATTCCTGGATATTGGCGTCAAATTATTTTGAACGTTGTTTCATTCTTTTTGTTCTCTACTCTTTCTCCTTTATTTTACATTTACATGATATTAGAGTTGGGTTTTGCCTAGAAACCTAACTTTTTTACCTAAACAATTTTGATAGAATCTACTGGTGCTGTCTGAAACTTTAGCCTAAACATATGCTCTTGGAATTTATCATCAGTGAACACCTTTGCTAGAAGATTTCTGTGTGGAACACTGTTATGTTTTGGGTGATAGATAAAACGTTGCATGTGAGCCATAAGAGAAACATGCTTTTCAAGGATGGTTATCTTTTATGATATTTCAGCTTGAATAGAAATCTCATGTTGTGTTTCCTACTTCATCTTTACATTTTCACAGTAGTATTACCCAACTTCTGACTACTTATGATGTTCTTTTACTTTGTTTCTCTTCCAGCATGATAAATGATCTACTTAGCTATTCAATTGTTGATATTTTCATTTGTCATGACAGGCGCTTCTGCCAACGGAAATGCTACTCTAGGAGTTACTACTCACCAAAATTTTGTAGATAATAGAATGAGTTTGCCATATGTGTTATCCAAGTTTACTGATTTCTGCTCTGAAAGTCTTAAGCTTGATGACGAGATTGACCATGTTCTTGAGGCGCTACAAATAGCACAAGAAGCTGAATACAAACTTGCAGAGGAACGACTTTATGCTCAGAAGAAGTATCTCCAGAACCTATATCAGCAATTAGACAAAGAAAGGACCGCATTGGCCTGTCGCACAGGGAAAACCAGCACAAATGCCTTATTGAGTGCTGTTCTGAAGGGGGTGGATCAATTAAAGCAGGAAGTTGTGAAACTTGAGCAAATGAAAGAAGTGTACAAAGGATTTGGAAGGACCTCCAAAGCAATCCTGAAGGAACACTTCGGTTTGGAAGTTGAGGACTAAAGTCCATAAACTGTAACACATTGCACATTTTCCCATTGATCTGCCTTCTTTGACCTGATCACCTTTAGGCTTTCAGAGTACACGTAAGGTGGCACTGGTTACTGAGCCCAAATTGAGGTTTGGCTGTGTCATCACGAATAATACTGGTTTCAAATGTCACAAAGAAGAGCACTTCTCCAAATTGTTAAACAGACTGCTGAGTTGCATATGAAAATTGAGGAAAGATTTGTGCAAGAGTTGATTACATCTTAGTGAAGAGGCTTCCCAAAGATGTGGAAGAAGGCAAGTATTTGAGAGGATTTCAGGCAGCTTTGGGCTTGTGACCGTACTGATGGACACAAGCAATTCTTCCTTTCTGTATGGAGAAACCAATTTTGATGTACAATAATCCTGAATCTCTGTTAAAATTAACTGGAGCTCAAGCTTTGGATAAAGTTGTGTTTCAAATTTGATTTTCGTCGGGCTTTGGAATTTTACACTCGGGAATGTTATACTGTACATCTAAGAAAAGCTTCTCATGCTTCCATGCAAGTCCTGGATTATACACATCAAAGACACATTAATATCTAGAAATGAGATCTGGTAATGGAAATGATTAAACGAGCCGATGATTGTGTAAAGCTTTTAACTTGGCTCCACTCTTTCCATGTAATGACTTTTGGAACAATTTTTAAGTAGAAGTTCAGAATACATCCAAAGCCAAGTTTCAAACAACATTTCAGCTGAAGTGAAAGAACCATTTTCCTCCCACTGTTATCACCTTGAACGTGGCATTTGTAGAAAGGTGAAAAAGTGGGAATGAGCTTCTCTCGTCGCATAAGGGAATTCAAATACAAATTCACCTTTTAGCACAACCTTCCCTAGCCATTAACACAGACAGTCCTTAATTTGCTTACAAGACACCCGACATTTGAAAAGGACCTTAAAGCACATCTTAAAAAGTTTAATAATTGGAATCGACAAAAGAATGACCCAAATGATCAAAATGGTGATCAGTTGCATTCATATGTGATGCTAGTTATATCGATGACAGAAGTTCCGGTAGACTAAACACGTACGCTGCAATAGGCAGGATGCTCACACCAAATGTGGAACAGCTACTACATTTGCAGAGCAGAAAAGCAGATTATAGCCAGTGATTCATCAGGACAATGTTATCCTTAATTCATGTGGTGAATTGGAATAAAGGGGAATGGGCTACACATCAATGATGTTGTAGCTGATTCGATAACGAACTACATTCAGCCATTGCAGAAGACAGAACTAAGTCAAAAGGCTAATACCTAAGAGTTGAAAATCTCTGGAAAGATTAGAAAGAGAAGAGGGGTGAGGGGGCCAATATGTGTTTGAGCAGATAATTGCAAATGTGCTTAACTAGTCAAATTTGAGATGTTATATCTTTTGTCCACATCTTTAAGACCAAGAAGTTGATGATAATATCATTTCAGGAAACATAAGGTGCTTTACCAACTACTGCATTGAAACAATGGACTAACTGCAACAGGAGGGAGATGTGTCTGAGTGAACCCGTCAAGTGTATTGCTTTGATGCGACAATTTCATCTCTAAGTTACTAAAGACGTATCAATGCAATTGTACAAGGAAAAGCAGCATGAGAAAGAAGTTTGTACTATCCATAAGAACCACTGTAAAGTTGCACGAGGAAATCTCAGAACCACAAAGGATAACTGTTGAAGAATAAGATGTCAAACAGTGTAAAGAAGAAAGCGCATTAAGATGAGTAGATGACTTTTCAAAAGACAAGGCACATTACAGTCTGTGGAAAAGTTTGATACGGTATATTTAAAGAAGAAATGGAAGATTTTGGTCCATGACTAGGTGGCTTTACAAAGATTATATATGGCAGGTAAGGAGCAGATCGTCTTAACCCTGAAGGAAAAGAGGAGGATACATTAAAGTACCAATATAAAAGACATTGGCTTGCCACCACCACCTTGCAGACAAGAAATATAAAGATTAAAGAGAATAAAAAAAGTTTGATGTCTGGCCAGTATAATTGGGCACCCTTATTAAATAAGAAAATTTTTATTTAGAAAGATATCATTACTGAATGATGGCCATGCAGTTGGTCCTAGAAGAAAAAAGCATAGCTTAACACTATTACTCCACACAATTGGAGAAGTTAAAAGACAAAGACAAAAAAGATCCAGCCAACACAAGCAATGAAGTACTTTATAAACAGGAAAAGAAATTGAAGAAGAGAGTTCCCTTTTTCCTTGAGCCAAGCTTTACATGGATGAAATCCTAGAAGTAATAGAACAAACTACTCATCAGGAACTCCATGTCTGAGTTGAAACATTAATCTATCAATGCCAACCCAATTATGATGATTTATGCTCTTTTTCTCCAGAAAAGGCAAAAAGTTTGGAACTAAACTAATGGGAAACCCATAGTGGCTGGTGCCTGGTGCTGACAAACTGAAAGCAAGACCATCCATGTGCTAGAACTTTAAAAGGTAAATATATAACTCAAATGCATATCTTACACCTCTTAGCCATCAACTTCCTTATGTAAGAAAATCCATATCTTAAAACTTACTAGCCATCAACCTCATTATTAAGAAAAGTAAGAGAAACCTTGCTTGATTCATTCGACAATGAAAGCTAGTATACGAAAGACTAACAGCATCCACCGGCAATCTTAAATCTGACATCCAGAAGAACATAATTCAAGGCAAAGAACCAAAACCAAAAAGGCTAGAACCAGTGATTATCACTGTACAAGCACAAGCCTAGCATTGTTATTGTTGTTATTATTTCCCATACCTCCTCTAAACTCCCCATCATTATCAGTCCCCTCATTGCCTTCATCCCCCTTTGGCACCGTCACGATCAACTCACCGTCGGCCAACACCGCGCTAGCAAGCTCGGGCCTTGTGGAATCAGGCAACCTAAACCTCCACATATCCAATTCCAAATCATTCAACGAAGAAAACTCTAGGTACCCATTTGGCCTAATCACGATCTTAGTAACCCCAGGGTGGATTTCAATTGTATACGCTCTCATCTCTCCAATATTGTCGGTTTCCGCCACGAACCGGAAGCAATCGGGGCTTTCCTCCACCGACACGTCAGCATCTGATCGGAAAGGGAGCTCCAAAACCCGGCTAAAAATGTGGGGTAGCCTCCTTAGCTTTTTGTGTGACCCACCAGCAGATGAGTCTCTTTGATTATTGTTGCCAACGTTTCTGTAGTACTGGATTGTGATGTTGTTCCTTTTCTTGGGCGTCGGATGCACCTTCATAGCTCCTCTGTTTCGGCCAAAGATTCGATCTTTCTTCTGGGTTTCGCTAAAGTTTTGATCTTTGCTTCGAAATTGGGGAGAGAACAAGCAGCCAACAGAGAATGGGCTATAATTAATAGGAAAACGAAAGATGCTGAAGTGATAAGATACGGGGGAATTGGTAATGGGCAGGATTCAATATCTTTAAGGGATTGAGATTGTGTTTGTTGAAGGGAAAAAGGAAAAAGGTGATCTAATCACAAAAGGAATGGAAGTGGTGGACTTTCTAAGAGAACAGAGACAGGGCCAAAGAAGACAATGACAGAAAGGGCTTGTGTTTCTGTGTGTCTATCTTGGTCTGTGTCTTTTGCTCGTGCATCTGAGTTTTGTGTGTAGGAGAATGCGTGCTTAAAAAGAAGAATATTTTCGGAATGGTAAATCCTGTTTGGATTTGCCCATGAATTCTCTGTCTCTTTGCTCTAGCCTTTTGGGTTTGGTTCTTTGGGACTGCTTTTGTCTGAGGAAGAAAGGCATCACTGCAAAAGATGAAATAGATTGGCTTTCGATCATTTACCCCTCTACTTTCACGAAATTACAGAGAAACTCGATCCTCGGAAAACAAAAGGATTAGGATTTAATAATTTATAAGATCAATGACACTCAATTTCAACTTAATAAATTAAATTTATTTTATCTTAAAATATAAGGAGAAAATTACATTTAACACAATTGATTGTAATAATATTATTTTAATTAGATATGAATATAAAATTTATAATTTTAATTAATTATAATAAAATAGTATTATTTTAATTTATATTAAAATTTGATCCAACCAAAAATTTAAATTAAATTTATATTCAATCACGATATCAAGTTTGATTTGTTTTTAATTCTATTTTGTTATTTATCGACGAATAATTTTTAATTTATTAAAATTAAAAAATCTAAGATTGTATTTTATTCTCATTATAGAGCAATCATTCTTACTCGTCAATTTATTAAAAACAAGATCAAAAATTAAACTAGTAAGATAAAATGTTTAATATTTAAAAGGTTTAATAATATTGGACCTTCATAAAACTAGTTTAAAATTGAATAACATTTAAAGTTTTGAAATATGATTGAAATAAATTGTCCTCGCCTATCGAAAAAATTAAAGTTTAACTAAAAAAGAGATCGTTAAATAAAAAACAATTAATTTATTATTTTATAATAACTTATTAATTTATAAAAATTAATTAATTAATTAATTAACTAATCGATTTTTAACAACAAGAGTTATTAAAATTAATCAAATTGAAAAACTAAATTGTTCAAGATTTTTACAGTTAAATTGATCGTACTGGTAAAGTATTTTAAGCTCATTCAAAGGTGAGCGAATTGTGGACCAAGAAAATCAAATATATAATAACAACATTTTAAATAATTAATCGCCTTTAAATATTAGTTTTGAGTGGTTTTGTTTAAATAGATAGTTCACAAGAAAACCTAAATTTGGATTAGAGAATGTAAAGCTAAAATTTTTATAGAGGAATTAACTATTTATTCATTGAGTTGGTTGTTTGATTCCAAAGTTTTCCCTCAATGAGACCAAATTCCATGAGTTTGAAAATAATGAAGATGTAATTTTATTTATCACTTAATATTCACTTATAATTATCATCATCGTCATCATTATATTCAGTTTAAAGTCCTGTATTGAAGCGGAGTTTAAGAAGGTCTGATAAATCATAATACGCAACCTTATCTTTACATAATAGAGAGGCTGTTTTCGGTAGACTAATATGTAGATATGACAAAAAAAATAGTAATGTAAGATAATATAATAGATAAGTAAAATAAAGTAAAAATAATAAATTACAAATAATAATAATAATAATAATAATAATAATAATGGTAATAATGATAACAGAATAGACAAGTAAAAAATAGTATGATAAAAAAAATGGTAATAATATAGTAAGGTTTGGAATAATCATGTGGTGTTTGTTAGTTTAAGGATCAAAAGACCAAAAGCTTGCGTTATGGTCCCAAGTAATGGCTGTAGTTTTAACGTCTTTTCCTGCTTTCTTGGAGAATTAGTAAACCAAAGATCACACTTTTCAGGCCATAAGTACGGTATTGTTTACCTTTTGTCTCGCAATCCAATTTTAATTACATCTTAGGTCATATTAATATATAAAAAAAGAAAAAAATTAATTTTTATTTTTGTTTTTTCTCTCTACTCTCCCGATTAAATTTTAATTACAGCTTCAGAACATATTAGACACAAAAAGGAATAATTAATTTAAAATTATTATTTAAAATTTTCATAAAAATTTTAAAGATTATATGATTTTTATCTTTACCAACATACATTTTGGATCTCTTATAACAAACATATTGATAATTATATTTTAAAAATACAATTACTTATTTAATATTCCAAATTACATGCTAAGATTATATCATATTTTTTAGGGTTAATTACTAAAAAAGCTTAAAAGTTTGTCAAAATTTTAATTATAGCCGAGCTTTAAAAATTAACAATAAAATGCTTAAACTTTTAGTTTTTTTAATCATAGCCTGCACTTCAAAGAATAGTAATAAAATACTTCAATTTTTAATATTTTTCAATTATAGCTAAACATTAGTGTTTCTATTAAGTTTGCTAACGTGACTTGCCATATGTTTAAGAAATTTTAACTATTAATACACGCAAGTCAAAATTAACACAAAAAATAAAAATTAATAAAATGACATCGTTAAATTATATAATTAAAATGACGTCGTTGTTTTAAAATGTCTTAAATCAGATTACGCAGCCCAAACGACCTTACGCTTTGATTTTAGTTTTTCCTTTTGTTTTCAATTTGTTCTATTGACGGTCTCCCTTTTGATTTTTAAATTACGCAACCCCAACACACTCGGATCAAGAGAAGGAGCTAAAAATGAAGAGTTTACTGGTATAATACGCTGTAATGCGAGAGTAATTTAAGATATCAGAAGAACAAACAGAAAATAAAAGACTGAGGACATCAAGAGAACAACAAATCATGTCATACTAGAATTGAAGAAAATTGAAAATTTGAGTATTTTATTGTCATTTTTTAAAGTTGGGTTAGAATTAAAATTTTTTAAAAGTTTGGACATTTTATAACTAGCTTTTAAAGTTCAGACCATAATTGAAAATTTGACGAAAATTTGAGTTTTTATTGATAATTAACCCTATCTTTTAATTGTAATTTTTAGTTTATTCTTTGTTTTTAGTCTATGCTTTCAAATATAAATAAAAATATGTGCTCTTATTAATTAATGTAGTTGTATTGTTATTACTAATAATAATTACATATTAGACAATTTTTATTAATTAAATTTATTTTAATATTTATTAATAAAATTTCAATAAAAATTATTTTATTTTATTAAAGTGAAGTCGAAAGACAAAGGGCCGGACCTCAAGGAGACACCCAAAAAGTCAAATGTGGGGTCTGACCAAAAAGGTACAC
>JANTNU010000138.1:32702-48686 GCA_024752395.1 Erythroxylum havanense | reverse complement strand
CATAACATCACCCCACCTCAGCTTGCAGGCATTTGGGACTGACATGTAGGAACATTGTCTTTTCCGTGTGAAATTGGAAAACCGCAGTCATAGGTATTGACTAAGTTTCTTAATGGTTGGTCTGGTCCACAAACAGACAAGCCACGGCCTAGCATGTGGGGTTGCTAGGCTTGAAGCGACTCATCTCATGCCTTGATTAAAAATGCAATTGCGATTGCGAGCAGAGGCCAACCCAAAAGTTTGGTGACTGTGGTGTTTCCACGGCATGCTTACGACTTGTTCGGTAGATGTCCGGCAATTCCTCTAGTGGCCACAATGCTTCTCCTTATCAGCATCGCCGATCTTGAGGGGTCACATATATCATATCATGGAAATTCAATTTGCTTTAAAATACCTCCATCCATTTTCTTTGATATGTCTATTACTAGATAATTAATTTATCTTCATCAGAAAAAGTTTTTAATTTTATGTTATATTTCTGAAAATTTTTAATTTAATATTAATCTTTTAAATTTTGTACAAATTAGGTCAAAATGTTATTTATTCGATGTGTTAATAGATAAATATTCACGTAATATTAAATTAAAATTTTTGAAAATTTTGAGATTAAAATAATAAACTTTAAAAAACCATTAAATTAAAAACATTATTTTGGAAGAACTATCATAATTAATATTATTTAAATTAATCTTGCATATTTGGTAGTGTCACAAATTGTCTTTATGCTTGGCGATTCATGCATTGTAAATGAACATTAGGTAGTAACAAGTTGAATTCTAATCTTGCTTTTGGAAAATCATTCCAAGCCAACGTGGGATTTAGCCAAGTCTCCACAATTTGAAGGGCCAAACACATGATTGCTCACATGGGGGATTTTTGTTTTCTTCCTCCTCTTATCATATTGACAAGCCTATACGCTTTGAGTTTGTTATAAAATTTTAATGCCCTTCACATGGCTTCCCACATGCATGACTTAACTTTCATCCAAAGACTTCTTCCTTTCTTTTTCTCCTCTCCCAAACCTAATCCTTATCAATCATTTGACACTTCTCATAACATTTAAAAATCTTAGTTAATTATAAAATTCATGTTCTAATAATCTCATCTTAAACCAATCATTATGTCCCATTAATTAGATCTCAAAAGTTTGGTTTGGAAATCTCCAATAAGTGCCTTCACTTATTACTTGATTATATCTACAAAACCCTAATCATCAATCATCATTTGTTCTCTAATCCATGTGGTTTTGTGCCTCATTATGGCAATCATTTCAAGTTATAATTAACAAACCAAGCAATACCTTCCACAACTACTAAGTTTCAATACTTGGTTAACTAAGTTGGGTTTATATATAGTATAGGAGTTTAAGTGAAAAGGGTATTTATAATATTAGTAATTATTCAACTTATAACCAATTTTGATATCTCATTAGCCTCAATCATTTGGGAAGCACAAGAACTATACACCAACTCCCTTCCTTTCAGTCTCATGTGAAAGCTCTTTTGGCTGTTGGCTAAAATCCAAAACTGTAAGCATCTAAACTATAAATATACGTCTCTTCTTATAGAGGTGGGTTATTAGGGTCTACTTAGGGGCATTCGTGCAATAATATAGAAAAAGCCATGAGATTGCTGCTTCGGATGGTGGCCATTGCAAGTCATTATGTTAATGACTTTAATGAATTAAACAATAATTTATAATTTGTAAGAGTAATTTAGACATTATTAAATACAATAATCATAAGAACTATTGAAATAATAATTTGCAAATGTGAAGAATAAATTTATTACGTATGTATAATTCATTATAGAAAGATGGAAAAAATAAACTCAAATTGAAAATTTTTTCTTATTTCTACAATAAAGTCATATCTATATCTATATCCATAACCAAGCATGCTTGCACAATAAACATACAATTACACGTTCAAATAGAGAGAAGGGAAGGAAAAGAGAAGAGGATTAAGGTAATTTTTCGGATCACAAACCTGAAAATAAATCCTGGTTAAGTCACCGTTGTCAATCGCTAATCATGGGATAGCATCAGAGTGAAGTGGCTAGTATGATTGATAGCTCCAAATGTACATCTACAAGGGAAAATAGAAACAAGAAAAGAAGAATAAATATGATTCTCATGCAAGCTACACAGATCCGTAAATTGATGATTGATCTGGTTGAGATGTGAGAGTTGTGAGAGATGCAAGGTAAGAGCCGAGGAAAATAAGAAGAATATAGAGAAAACGAAAAATGAGACGGTAATGAGCAAGGGCAAAAGTTAAGGGCAAAATCAACATTATAATTAAGTGTCATTGGCTGGTTGCCCTAAATGCTACTGTAGGGGAGCTTCTAATAAATCAGTTGATTGGGTTGAATCAGTCAATCTAACTAGTTTATAACCAAAGAAATTAAATAATTTCTTGATAAAATCAATCAGTTAATTTTGATCATTCGACTAAAAAATAGCTGATTAACCAACAACTAAACGGGCCAATATTACTTTCTAAACATTTTAATGCCTAGTTAATTATATTGAAACTTTTATTAATGGTCAAAAAATCACCCAACTATTATTTTATTACCTTACTTTGGATTGTATGAGTCCTAATAAATATCTCGAAAAAAATCAAAAAATTAAGTAAGAAGTTGATTAAATATTATACAACAACAATAACATCTAATTGGAATCTCGCTAACACTTAATTAAATATTATACAACAACAATAACAACATCTAGTTAGAATATCGCTAATATCTGAAAGTTGAAAAGATCCAATAACAAGCAATCTTACCTTTAACTAACAGAGATGTTGTTTCCAAATGACCCATATAAAGAGAAAAAATAAAATAAGATAAAATGTTAAAATGTTAAAAATAATAATTCAAAATTAAAACAAAGTTAAAATTTTAAACATAAATTAAAAATTAAAAGTTGAAAAGAGATATAAATAATTTTGTAAAAATAAGAAGTTTATATTAGAAAATCAATTAAAAAATGGGAAATGATTGATTATCCCAATTAAGCTTGACAAGACAAAAATAGAAATATACACAAGGCTTCTGTTGTGAATTGGGATTTGTCAATTTTTTTTCTAAAAGCAGTTTCTATATAAAAGAAAATACTTAATTTTCAGATGTCACTAATGCAATTGGCTAAGAATTTGGACTCTGCCCCACCCTACCATGTGGATTTACTGTTTATGGCAATCTTAGTCAGACAGACTTCCCCATTATGTGGGCCCAGCCATCCCCTAAATTTTGGGTCAATGTCTTCTTTTTTGTTTTTTTTCCTAGCAATTTTAACTCTTTATTTAAAAATAATACTTATTATTAAAAAAAATTTAAACTTTATATTTTAATAGGACTCTAATGGAATATTATTATTGTTGTGTAATCACTGATTAGGGGTCACAATTGGACAATCTCATAAAAAATTTTAAAATAATTTTTTTAAAATTAAAAATACAAATCGTCTTTTTTAGTTAAATTCAAGTCTAAGCTGTCTAAAACCTAACTTTTTTAAATAAAACAATATCATTTTATTTAAAAGAATTAAACTTTAGATTAGCTCGAGCCTAAGAACCTGAAGCATGATCCAGCCCATTCCAAGACATAAAATCCATTAACTTCAAACCGAATCAAGTCAATTTCCTATTTGCATCATTGTCCTTTTGGGAGCACAAGAAGTGTTTATATCACATTCATATCAACAAAATCGGGTTACTTCCTAGATATGAAACCCATCCATGTCTTCAACATCCGGTTATTGTTGGTTACAACCTGACCAAGGTCGACCGTGTTTTCGTGATGCAGGACTACCTGCACACACCCCTCTCTGTGACCCCCAAATAAAAACAGGCCTGTGCTCACTTCTTGCTAAACCCAGGACCCCTTTGCTATATATTCCACTGCATGTGATCAACTTCTCTATAATCTACACTTCCATTTTTCTCCTGTGATTATTATATGTTGCAACCTACACTAAAGTAGAAAGCTTTAAAAGGTCGGTGGCTGATCCAACGCCAGACATGTCAATGAATAAAAGCAAGAGTAGACCATCTCAAGTTCAATTTGACTTCATCTCAATATCTGCATGCTCATTGGAAGAGGTATCAGAGGTATCCTCAGGTAGAAGCCCTAGCAGTGGCAAAGGTAATAACGAGCTGAGATTGCAGAGTATAATCAATGTCGTCAAGTTATCAAAGTTGTCCTTAGTGATTCCGAAAACTTGAGTCAGACCGGCACCAATTAACCCTCCAAGTACACTCCCTCCATTTGATACGGACATGAGGGTTGCAAAAAGTGTGGCTTCCATTCCTTCAGGACATAATTTTGCTGCTAACACGAGAACTGGCATGAAAGAAGCCTGTAAAAAGACAATAAGTTATCAGTTTTGCTGCTCATGCATAAAATTAAATAGCCAACCTGCACAAATCAAGAAGTTGCCAGGCTCAAAGAAGCATTTTTAAGACGGCACATCGTGCATGTAGATATAAAAAATCAATTGAGGTTACTGCAGGCATCATGCGTGTAAGGACGGAAGAAACTAACTAGCCTACAGTTATTTGCCAGAAAACCATGAAAGATCCTTCAAGGGTAGCTATCAAGTGCTTTAAATTCATTTCAAAGATAAGCATTCCCACATGGGTTTACACATACATCATGATACAAACTATATCGAAGCTAATATGAAAAAACAGTGTACAAGAAGACTATTAAGCAAAAGATCTGATAAATTTTACACTTACCTGACCAAGAACAGTTAAAATCAAAGAATCTCCAATTGAGAACCACTCATCGCTTATACCAAATTGCCGGTTTAATCCAGTAACAAGGAAAACCTGAGCCAAAAATAAAAAATGAAAACCATAAAACATTTATTCCTGGCAAGTTATTAAATTGGTAAATTGCAAGACAAACCTGAGTCATCCCAAGTATTGTACCAGTTACAGTAGTAGCAACAAAAATCTTCCGCAAAGGAACATTTTTCAGAAAACCATTGTAAAGTCCAACCCCAAGCAATGATGCAACTGAGGTAACAAGCTTGACACGACCAAGAAATTCAGGGGTGAAACCAAGTTTGTTTGTGCTGAAACAATAATGAAGCAAGAAATGTCATTTTTTTTCAAAAGAAACTAAAAGTTAATTAGTTGAATATCTTGGAAAAAGTCGTCTGTTTAAACATACGTGAAGTAGAACATGGCAGAATCTGAATGTGGTGTTGCCTGCCACAGGAAAATGAACAGAGTTGGAAGAAAAACATTGGGCTGCTTAATAGCATACCACAACTGGATACTATGTTGTTTTGAACTTTCAAGAAATCCAGGGTCAGTCAAGGAAAGATTTAGTCCTCTTGCTGGATTGCACACTCGCTGCTCTTTCACAAGAACAGCAACTGCAGATGTAATTAATGGCAGCAATGCAGTGACACCAAAAACAAACCTGAGATTTGAAAAGCACCACGGGAAGATTCATAAAGTGTCATTAGCAGTAGAAAACAGAAGCCACGAGGTCCACCTTAAATACCTTACACCATAAGCATCAACCAGAGAGCCACTGAAGTAGGAGCTAACAATTCCACCAAATGCTGAGGAACCCCAACAAAGGGACTGAAGGGACCCTGACATACTTTGTGACTCACCACGAGCCCTCTCCACCACCATGGAATCCACAACCTATGCATTTATTGAGCCAATGTTTGAGTAAATAGCGTCTTAAAATAGTAGAGAAGAAGACAACTCAATTAGTAATTCATTTATCACAGTTAGCTTATTTCATTCAAATACTATAACATTCTCACATTCGAGTTCTTTACAACTACATACGATTACAACTTTGATCAAGAAGGGTAATTTCAACAATACCGAAACTAATAACGCTCATTCACCAATTCAACTATTAAGACATCAATCTAAATCGTTTTAAAAAGTCAGAAAGCTGTAGATACTCACTACGTCTGAGAAGGCAACGGAAAGTGAACCAAGTAGTATGCAGAAAGCAGCATTATACTTGCTGTCAACAAAACTGGCCATCAAACTCCAAGACAGTGCACCAAGAAGGCCAGAGAGCACTAAGTATGACCTTCTTCTATAACCGAAAAGTGGAATAGAATCGCTGGCAATCACCAAAAAGTAATTCAAAAGTAAAGGTTAACAAAAAATCATCACCAAATATAACTCATAAATCAAATGAAAATGATGAAAAGGCAATAAAATACCCACCTAATGAACCCATATAAAGGTTTGACAAGCCATGGCAAAGCAGAAAAACCAGATATCACAGCTGTCTACTGAAAAAATGCAAATTGTTAGTCCGCCATGTAACGAAACAAATTAAACAGGGAACAATAGCTAATTAGCTAGACATTCAAAAAGCTACAAAGAAATGGTCACCTCATGTATTTCATGCACTGTCAAAACGTTACCACAATAGCACCGCATTATGCAAGATGACAACACATGTCACCAGTAAGCTACAATCAGATAAACAATACCTCAGCAGGATCTAAATGCAGATCATCTTTGAGATAAAAGCTAACAGCCAATCTGGATAGTCCCAAAACGCCTTGAACAAAATACACCATAGCCACGGCCACATTATCCGGAGACAAATCAACACCAAAGCATTTAATTCTACTCGCAAAGTTCCTACTTTTTTTCCTACCAGAGGCAGTCCCCTCTTCCAAATGAGTAGTTACCATTTCCCCCCTACCACCATCAGCACCTATTACAGTAGTCCAAAACCACCAAATGAGTAATTAAAATTCAACCATATCAAGAAGTGATCTTTTTATGAATTCAATCGAAGAAGTAACGAAATAGAAAGTAAAAAGAAAAAGGACACTCACTATTAAAGGAATCAAAAAGCGACTCGTCACTTTTGTCCCGTTGCGATGTGGTGGGAGTGGGAGAATTGACAGACATGGGTCTTATTTCCGGCCACCGTCGTGGCTTCCTCCGGGAACGTCTGGAGAGGGAGAAGGAGAGGGGAAGGGATCTCCGGTGAATGTTGGAAGTAAAGCAGAAGAGTGGGCTTGGGGAGGGTAAGATGGAGATTGGAATAAAGTTCGTGGAAGCCATTAAAGTATTTGTTTAATTTTCTATGGCAGTTGATGTCGTCCTAACGTACGGGACTTTCAATAACCAGATGACCATTTTGCCCCTGTGGATTATTATTATTCACCGGACTGTGAAAGTAACAATGGTGGAATGTTGATAGTTGGTAGGAAAGGCCCAAATCCAAAGTAGGCTTTGATTTGGTAAAGTTTACCATAAATCTTGTAAGCCTATCCAAAGGTCCAATATGGTTTCTTATTTTAGTTCGACCCATTTGAGTATTTTTATTGAGATGATACATTAAATAGTATCTAAGATTTTAATATTTTTAATTTAGTACTATTTTTACAAAATTTTAATTTAATGATTTTTAAAATTGTATATATATCAAGTTAAATGTAAGAGTAACGCTGTATATTTTTAAATCTTTCCAAACCTTATTTTATTGTGAGACTTGAGATTGAGTGTGATGATGATGATAATGATGATAATATAAAAGGAATGTTTATTTAGTAATTACATAAGTGAAAATAATATTTTAACTTGAGTTATGTAATTTTTAAAGATTAGTTATTATATTACAAATTTTAAAAATTTTAGTACTCAATTAAAAGTTTTTTAACATAATAAAAACTTTTAAATCTATTATCTTTAATTATCTATAATTTAAATTTTGATTTATATCTTGAGTTTATGTAGTTTTGGTCTACAAAACATAAAAACATTAATTTGTGAGGATGGAATATTTAATTAATAACTCAATGAATTATACTAGTTCTCATTTTCTTTTTCTATATATCGTAAATAGAGTAAAATAAAAAGGGAGAGATCGCACAAAAGACGAGCAGCACACGCTCGGTGGGACTCGAACCCACAATCGTCTGATTAGAAGTCAGACGCCTTATCCATTAGGCCACGAGCGCTAACTTTGTGATTTGTAATTTCTACAAATATGTTTTCTTTTATTGAGTTGAAGCTCCTAACAGCTACTAGTTCAGCACATCAAAACAAAAACAAAAATAGAAATATCAAATTGATTTCGGTATGAGTTCGAATTTGAAAGGTCATTCGAGACTCAGAATGTATGGATGGCTCAGAATTAAGATCGAATTTAAGTTTAATTCAAATATAAATTACATAGTGCGTCAACTTTAAGACAATACTGACAATTGGATTGACATCTAAGGTGTGTGTGACTACAATACCTTATCGGTTGACAAGAAGCTATAGGCGAACAATCCATATTTCCTTTACAGTGTCCATATTTGCTTAACAATCCTTCCTTCGAGAACCCAACTTTCTCGAGAACCTCAAGCCTCAAGCCTGACCAAATCTGACAAGTTCTGAAACGCACGAGAAGCAGCCATCTTCAACGCAGCAGTAACTAATTAACTATACCTTGTCCCGTAATCAGTAGCTAAAGCATATCCCACATGGGCTCTGCACCTGTCCTCTCCTGCTGCAAGAAAGATTGAAACGTACCCCATTGACCCCTCAAATCTTCTGTCCCAACAACCATGTCTCAATTTTGTCTCATTATATCTTGACCTTCCATTTATGTAGGACCCATATAAATGAAAGGCCAAGATGTAATGAGACAGGATTGGGACAGGGTTGTTGGGACAGAGGCCCCAATTGCATGATCATCTAAGGGGCCAGATCCTCTGGCCCCCTACTCTGTACCAACCCTGTTCCTTCTCATCTGAACCATTCATTTATGTGGGACCCACTAAAATGGATGGTTCAGATGAAAAAGGACGGGATAAAGATAGGGACAGGGTAGGGGGGACAGAGGATCCCCCCTCATCATCTAAACATATGGACCGACGCCACGGATGAGGTATGGCGACCTTTTCAATGTAGGTCAGTGCCTCTTCTCGCGAGGCAATGCTGTCCCATCTTAGATACCGTGTTACTTTATCGTCGCTTGCTCATTTTAGGAAGTCATCCACGTCTGAGAGCTTGAAGGGATGAAGGGAAATTCTTGATGGATCCATTAAGATGATTGAGATTGTTTGTAGTCAACTTGGATGAAGAAAGGACCTGTGGTGTTGGTTATCGACAGATATATAAAAGTTATATTTCTCTACCACTTTCCTGGAAAATTCTTGTCTGGGTCGTAGAAGCTCACAAGAATAGGTTAGAAAGAAATTTAAAGTAAAATTTCAGTTTAATTTTGTAATTAATCAATACAATTAATAAACCGTAGGATTGTAATATGCTATATTCAATAATTGTATTAACAAATACATGAAAATTGTGGAACAATTGAATCCAATGTTGTTTTCTGTGAAGTGAAGTGACAGAGACGCATAAGATTCACTATTACTATTCTAAACCCTAATCAGCAAAAAGCACATCCAATTTTTAAATGGGACAATTATATTTAAAGTCGATTAACAGTAAGGCCTTCTGTGTACTACAAAATATGGGTTACGCCTACTCATTATAGCAAGCCTATGAATACAAACCCAATGACAAGTTAAAGAGAATTAACAGACCCAATTATCTTGATATCAAATTAATCAGAGTTTGTATAAAATTATGCTTATTAGGCTAGTCCACAAAATTAATGACAAAATTCTATCATTCTCCCACTTGGACAGCATAGCTAACATCAATTAACAATATAAACAAATCATCAAATTAATATAATAAGATGTGACCACAATAAGATGTCAAAGTAGAACGAACAATCTCTTAATCATAAATCCAAAATGAGGTTACAAGTACCTCAACAGTATAAAAATCAAACCCGATAGGAGTACTGATAACATATATGCAAGATACCCATACTTCGATGATCTAAACAAAATGTGTCATAAGGAAATGCACACAAAATGGCAATCTATTTGTGCAATTCCAAACAAGATGGCCTAAGCATCCACTCAAGATGCCAACTGAGATTTAACAAAATATCTTAGAACAACAAGATGAGATTAGGTACAAAACAGACCTGTGGTGTTGGTTGTCGACAGATATATAAAAGCTATATTTCTTTACCACTTTCCTGGAAAATTCTTATCTGGGTTGCAGAAGCTCACAATAATACATCGAAAGAAATTTAACACAAAAGTTTAGATTAATTTGTAATTAATCAATACAATTAATTAACCATAGGATTGTAACATACTATATTCAATAATTGTATCAACAAATACCTGAAAATTGTGGAACAATTGAATCCATTGTTATTTTCTGTGAAGCGAAGTGACATAGACACAAAGAATTGACTACTGCTATTCCAACCCCTAATCAGTAAAAAACACATTTAGTTTTTTATGGGGCGACTGTATTTAAAATCGACTAGCAATAGGGCCTTCTGTACACTGCAAAACATAGGTCAAGCCTACCCATCATAACAATTCTATGAACACAGATCCAATGACACGTTAAAGAGAGAATTAACAAGCTCAATTATTTGTACAAAATTATGTTTATTATGTTAATCCATAAAATAAATGACAAAATTCTATCATTTTCTCACTTGAACAACATAACTAACATCAATGAACAATAGAAACAAATCCCCAGAATAATATAACAACATGTTGCCACAATAAGATGTCAAAGTAGCCAACAATTTTTTAATCATAAGTCCAAAATGAGGTTACAAGTACCTTAACAGTATATAAATCAGACCCAATAGGAGTACTAATAACATATATGCAAGATATCCATACCTCGATAACCTAAACAGAATGTGTCATAAGGAAATGCACACAAAATAGCGATCAATTTGTACAATTCCAAACAAAATGGCCTAAGCATTCACTCAAGATGCCAATTGAGATTTAACAAAATATCTAAGAACAATAAGTTGAGACTGGTTACAAAATGTCCCCAACAAAATGCCACATATATATACGAATATTGAACCGTATCTGTGCAATATATTAGTAAAGTATATGGCAATAACAATAATAACAACAATTATAAGCAAAAGTCTTTAGATTGAATAACAAAATAGTCAAATATAATATCATTATCAAAAATTAACATAAAAGATAGACTCTCACTAATCTAAGGCATCAAAACATCTAAATAGACCCATACGAGTTACATGACTTACAAAAGCCTTAACATTCAAGCCTTTGGTTAGAGAATCTGCTACCATAAGATTGGTGGGTATATGCTCTATACGAGTCTGAAATTCGTTAACATTCTCTCTAAAAAACATATACTTGTATCAAAATACTTCGAACACTTGAAGTTCTTGCATATTTGAGAGAAGCCCATTACAGCAAAGTCATCATAATATATGGTTAGAGGTCTGGAAACACTCTCCACGAGATGAAACTCATAAATGAAATTCTTCAATCATATTACCTGTCGAGTGGCTTCGTAACAAGCCATATACTCTACCTCTATAATTGAAGTTGATGTAAGTGTTTGCTTAACACTTTTTCAAGATACAGCTCCTCCAGCAAGCAAAAAGATATATCCTAATGTGGATTTGTGATCATCAAGGCAGCCACTATAATCAAAATCAGAATAACCTATCACCTCAAGGTGACCAGACATCATGTAAGTGAACATGTAATCTTTAGTACCTTGTAAGTACTTTATAACTTGTTTCACAACTTACCAATGACCCACACCAGGATTGTTCAGGTATCTCCCAAGTACACTAACAATAAAAGCAATATCAGGACGTGTACAAACTTGAGCATACATAAGATTGTCAACAGCAGAAGCATATGAGACCTTTTCCATCTCTGACTTATCTTTATCATTGTGAAGGCACTGGCTATTCGAGAGTTTGTCGCCCTTCTAAATGGGTGCACAGCAAGGATTACAAAAAGAATCAATTCCAAACTAATATTCAAATCCTTCATACTGAAAATGGTCGTGAATAATGGTCGTGAGTGTTGGAGGCAGTCTATAAGATCTTACGGTATCTAAAAGGTACTCCAGGAAAAGGACTGCTATTCAAGAAAGGAGATCAAAGAACAATTGAAATATATATTGATTCAGATTGGGCAAGTTCAGAAGAAGATCGACGATCAACCACTAGATATTGTACTAGATAATTTTTTGGCATTATCAGTTTTAGTGATGCGCTTTTTAATAATCTTCTTCGTTATGTACTTGATGGTCATCAAACAGATCTTGTTAGAACGAACCCACTTGTCATATTTAGTTTTATCTGTAGTGGAAGATTTAGCTGTGGGTTGTGCAAGCTCATCCTTAAGGAGAACAACATTAACTTTAGAAACTGCCAAAAAAAAATTTGCAAGGATTCAAACCAGTTCTCATAATTGGTCCCATTCAGCTTACTCAAAGAATTCAAAGCTAGAAATTGATACAAAGTAAGGAGATTTAGCAACTGTATCAACAACTAGCAAAATTGGGCAAACAACATAGTTGGGTTCTCTTGTAATTGCAATCCTGCTTAAGGGTCCCGAATTACAACACAAAACACCCAAAACATTAAATTATGTTCTAAAGCTAATATCGATAGGATACTGAAAACTTAAAGACATAATTCAACGAATTAAACAAAGCATTATAACCTATATTGATAAAGACAAATCGATAGGGTAAGTGCATCATTAACATAGTATCTAATGTATGCCCAATAACAATATCACAATAACACTTTGTAATAAGTGGTCTCACAATAGGCAAGTTCACAATTACACAAAATGAATGACAAGAGTCGAATAACACATCCCAAGATTGTTCCCATAGGTTCAGTTAGCACCACAATTACAAAATTAACCATAGTAAACATATATTATAACATTATATGCATAAATTACATCCAAAATTAGTTTTGGTGCCTAACTACATAACACCGAGAGTACACAAGACCCTACAAGCCTAAATAATACTAGAAATAAGTACAAAAATTTCAAAAAAAAATAGAGAGTGCATTATATTTTTATTAATTTTAAAATTCAGGAAAAATAAAATGAACTTTCTAGCTTTTAAAAAATTCAAAAAAAAAAACCATAAAATAGGACTGGACAAGTGGAGCAAACGGGAAAAAATTGGAGAAAAACGGCCACCGGAGAAGGCTACACGCACCTCCACGCGCTACCACCACGCGTGGGGAACGTCCAGTCGGGTCGAGCTGCGTCTTCCTCGCACGACTGACAGGTATTCAGGTCATCCAACTCGGTTCGCGACTCGATTCGAAAAAAAATCTTGATATCTTTCTCAATGTTGATCTGTTTTTAACAAATTTGGTGTCATTAGATTCAGAATTTAACTATCTATCAAAGCCCTCAATCAATTTCATAAAAAAGCTACTGAAAAGGATTGGAAAAAATTCGAAGCAAAACATTAATGGTTTGCATTTTTCGAGTTTTGAGTTTTAAACAACAGACAATAGAAAAATGCAACAACCTTACCGCACTATTTGCGAAACTGAAACAAGCCAACAACAATAAATCAGATTTCAAAGAAAATAATTAACAAACTGAAAACCCCAAATTTCATGAAAATAAGCATCTCGAAAATTACCCAAAAATAGAAGTCACAACAAAGGTTAATCTGTCTTGGATACCAGTTGAAAGAAATTTAATACGAAATTTCAAATTAATTTCGTAATTAATCAATACAATTAATTAACCATAGGATTGTAACATGTTATATTCAATAATTGTATCAACAAATACCTAAAAATTGTAAAACAATTGAATCCATTGTTGTTTTCTGTGAAGTGAAGTGACAAAGACGTAGAGAATTGACTATTGCTATTCTAAATCCTAATCAACAAAAATACATTCAGTTTTTAATAGGATAACTGTATTTATGGTCGGCTATCAGTAGGGTTTCTTATGCATTGCAAAACATGAGCCAAGCCTACCTATTATAGCAAACTCATAAATATAGGCCCAATGACATGTTAAAGAGAGAATTAACAAGCCCAATTTTTTAAATATTAAATTAATAAGAGTTTGCACAAAATTATACTTATTATACTAGTCCACAAAATTAATGAAAAAAATTCTATGATACTTGACGTTAGGCTGCTGAAACTACCGATTCAAGAAGAAATAGACCAAAGGGTAGACCCGCTCTATTTAATACTTTGAATCGGACTCAAATTTAAAAGATTACGGATTCCAAGTTTGGGGTCCTATTCTAAATCTGAATTTTGACTCCAAAACTGACCAACTTCGAAGTATTGGATAGGAGAGGAGTTGCTGGAAAGCGTCAAACAAGGGGCTTCAAATCCCCTGTTCCGATTTTCCTACACCCACATGTTCCAAACAACATTTAACCGTACAATAATTGTGAGGCAGAAAATTTAGATGAGTATGATGTTACTAGAATAGACGGTACAGGAAAATACGGCACAGAAGATTTTAGCCCAAACAAGGCGGCTGTAAATATCTACATGTCTTGCTGGCCATTCCAGCCATTGATTCCTTGCTCCACTTTCACGTGAGTTGCAAGGCAATTTCCTCGGAAAAAGATCAAATATAATTATATGAACAGGAATTCTTTTTGTCTAACAACTTATAGAAAAGCTGATCAGACCTGGAGTTAGGAAAGCTTATCAGACCAGGAGTTAGTCATGGACCAAAGTCCTGTCACAGCAATCCTAAAAGAAGATGGTGATCTTCATCAAGTCTCTGATCTCTCTTTGAGGCCGTTGGATGTCTCCGATATCGATGACTTCATGGTTTGGGCCACAGACCCCAAAGTGGCTAATTTTTGCAGCTGGGAACCTTACACAAGCAAAGAAGATGGTATGGACTATATCAAGAACACAGTCCAACGCCACCCATGGTTCAAGGCGATATGTCTAAACAACAGGCCAATTGGTGCAATTTCAGTGACCAAAAACTCTGGTTGCGATGCGTGTAGAGGTGAACTTGGCTATGTTTTGGCTGCTAAGTACTGGGGCAAAGGGATTGCCACAAGGGCAGTGAAGTTGGTGGCCAAAACCATATTCCAGGAGTGGCCTCACCTGGAGAGACTTGAAGCTCTGGTTGATATCAAGAATTTCGGGTCACAGAGGGTGCTAGAGAAGGCTGGATTCCAAAGGGAAGGTGTGCTGAGAAAGTTCGTGGTCATGAAAGGGAAGTCTAGAGACATGATTATGTTTAGTCTTCTCTCCACTGATCCTCATTAAAATTGATGTTGTCTGATTTTCTTTTTCTTTGTTTTCTGTTAATTTTATTCTTCCATGGAACTGTGTTGTTATCAATGATAGAATCTGCTTTATTCATTGCCAAATCCCAAAAGTCAGAAACTTTCAGTCATCGGAACAGTAAAATTGATCAAATAAACAAGGAATCCTGACCAGTACAAACAATAAACCAATTCCTGATAACATTATTGAAGAATACAAAATTACAAGCACCCTGAGCAATACTAAGAATTGCTGAAGAACCGATCAAGACATTGTAAATGAGGCTGCACAAAGGAGGAAAAACAGGACAGGAATTGATAACTTGATGGAGTTTCCGTTTGATGCGCCTTCTGTTTCTCGTGATGGTACTCTTCTAGATCCAGACCCTACGTCAGTGTTAATCTCAAGTTCAGTAATCTCAATCAGAAAATAGTATAAAAACTGTGAAGTCTATATCACAGTTTATGGATGAAAGTTTCGAAGAATGCCGTACCTGAAGGAGTACTCCCTGTTGGTGAAGATGGAGCTTCGGGTGATTCTGTAGGAGGAGAGCCAGCCGGAGAAGCAGCTGTCCACCGTCAAAGTGTTAGTATAGTATCAGCAAGAGAGTTTTGAAGACATAGCGACAACTTTCTATGAAATTATTGTGGGTGCATTATAAATTATTCCTGGATCTGTTGATCTTTTTGACAGGAAGATTGAGAGAAGATTGGCATAATACCATTGCAGCGAGTGGTGGATGGAGTTTGAACATTGCAAGCGCCAGGCAAGGCTAGAGCCTGTGTCTGGTTGATATTGATGCCAAGAGATGAGCCACCGCCATTGAGAACCTGGCACAAGC
>JANTNU010000138.1:0-12144 GCA_024752395.1 Erythroxylum havanense | reverse complement strand
ATTATCAGTAGTAAGCAAAGGAACAGCATCGGTAGAGGAAGGAATAGAATCAGCAGCCGAACTTACATGAATAACCTCAGGAGAAGACAAAGGATGATCAGCTAAAGGACATACTGGAAGAGGAACACCTGCATCAGAAGAAGGGTTATCAAGAAAAGGATATATGGTTTCATGAAAAACCACATCCTTGGAGATAGACAACTGCTGAGAAGAAAGGTCATACACCTTATACCCTTTCTGACCAGAAACAAAGCCTAAAAAAATACATTTTTTGGCTCTAACATCAAACTTGTCCTTCTTAGGACTAGTATCTGTCATATAACACAAACACCCAAAAGCTCGCAAAGCACTATAATCCGGTGGTTTTCCAAACAACACCTCATGTGGACTCTTCCAATTTAACACAGAAGATGGCAACTTATTGATCAAATAAGTAGCATGAAGGATAGCCTCACCCCAAAACTTCTTAGGTAAATGAGCTTGTTGCAACAAACTGTGAGACATCTGCAAAATATGTCTGTGTTTCCTCTCTACCCTACCATTCTGTTGAGGACTATAGATACACGTCCGTTGATGAACAATACCATGATCATGAAAAAGCTGTTGACATTTAGAACCCCCAAACTCTCCTCCATTATCGCTTCGAACAACTTTAATAGAAGCAGAAAATTGATTCTTCACCATTGTGAAAAAAATATTCAATAAACAATTAACTTGATCCTTTGTCCGCATCAAATATGTCCAAGTACACCTGCTGCAATCTTCAACAATTGTTAAAAAACAGAAGACACCAGAAAGTGATTGTGTCCGATAAGGTCCCCAAACATCCACATGTAACAATGCAAACAATTGTTCACTATGACTATCACTTATAGGAAATTGAGTTCTAGTCTGTTTAGACTGTGCACACACATCACAAGGATCAAGGAAACTATCAACACTTTTATTCAGAAAACGTAGTTTCTGAACAACACCCATGGAAGGATGCCCCAACCTATGATGCCAAAGTTTCGGACTAACTACAGCATTCATACAATAGATGTCCTTAGGAATGTGATTCAACAAAGAAACATACTTGTCCACCAAAACAGGACTAAAAGAATCTTTATCTAGATAATAGAGATGGCCAACTGCTTTTCCCACTGCCAGTAAGTGTTTACTCCTCTGGGCCTGTAAAGCACAAAATTCAGGATAAAAAGTGAAAACTCCACCATTTTCTTGCAATAATTTGTTTACTGACAGCAAGTTATACTTAAAGACGGCAGGTAGAAGACGTTTTTCAAAATAACTTCCCCATGAAGGCTAATATCACCCATAAATCTGACACATCGAGTTGTTCCATCTGGTAACTGAACACTACATTTTCTTCGCAAAGGAGCTAATTAATTGAATAAGCATTTATTGCCAGACATATGAGTACTAGCTCCAGTATCCACTATCCAACAAGAATTCTTCAGATCATACTCATCAACAAGATCATCCAGTTTAGAAATATTACCAGCAAAAGTTGCAGCAAAATTCAGCTGTTCAGCGGTCTGAATTTGTTTCCCTTTCATGAATTTAGTCAGTTCTTGTTGTATCATTTCTCACATACAGTACATACTTTTGTCTTCAGCAAGATCCTCCTCATCATCAAAATGTGTCTCAGCCAAGTTGGCAGTAGCATTTCTACCTCCTTTCTTCTTTTGTTTTTTCTTAAGGTCAGTGTACCATTCCGGATAACCATGAATTTTGAAGCATGTGTCTCTAGTATGCCCGTCCATTCTGCAAAAAGAACAATACTTGTCCTCCTTATCCTTCTTAGAATCCTTCCTCTTGGTGTTCTGCTTGCCAGAAGTAGCATTGTTTGAAGTATTAGCAGCAACAGCCAATAACGCATTCCCTTCAGGAATGTCAACATAACTCTCAGCAACTTGTCTTTGTTTTTCAACACTCAACAGCATAGACTAAACCTTGTCCAGATTCGGATAAGGATCCATCATCAGAATCTGATTTTTCATATGACTATAAGAATCATTCAATCCCATTAAAAATTGAATGATCTTAGCATTTTCATTCAACGTCATTACTTGCCCAGAAACATCACAAGTGCATTTTCCACAAATACACTGAGGCATCGGCACAATACTCTGCAACTCATCCCACAGTCGGCAGAGCTTTGTGAAATACATCGAAAGACTAGTATTCCCTTGAGCAATACTTCCAAGATCACGTTTCAGCTGGTATTCCTGAGGTCCAGTAGAGTCACCAAACCTCTTATCCAGCTTATCCCATAAATCTTTAGCAGAAGAAACATATAGGAAGGCGTCATGTAACTCATAAGTCAAGGAATTTAAAATCCAAGATTCTACCATGGCATTGACGCTCATCCAGTCTTCATAATCATCCGAATCTTCAGCGGGCATTTTAATCTTCCCATTTATGAACCCTAATTTGTGTTTCGCAGCTAACGCCTTCCTCATTGATGTGCTCCAAGTTCGATAATTAAGCCCATTAAGAGGAACCGAAACCAAATTCACACCAGGATTATCAGACTCCTTCAAATGCATCGGTGCTTTCTGGACAGCAGCTCGCCGTTCATCACCAATCGCCATTGTCGCGGAAGCTCAGAAAACAACCTATCCCAACAGATGAACCCAGCAAACAGATCAGATGAACAGAAAACCTTCAGCTACAACCAGCTGAGGAAGAACCCCCAAAATCTTGAAACCAGATCTAGATCTCGAGGAAAACGGTTGGTGGCTCTGATACCATGTAGTGAAAGTAAACAGAGTCGAAAACTTAAGATGAGGGGTAAAACCACTCTTTTCATCTATATTGCTCACGTGTGTGTGTAAGTCTATATATACAGGGAAAACAAAACACGTGTATGAAAACTAATTACAGCAAAAGGATGAAAATAACTATTTACAACAAATAATAAATAACACATATTCTTTCAACTACATCTGATCTTAAAAAGCAAGTCGATGGCCCAAAAGCCTTGACCAAAATTTACATGGAGCCTATAAATATTAATTAAAGTTAGTTAGTTATTTAAATACCTAATTTACATATTATTATATTCCATAATTTATTTAGTAAACAATTAAAAATAATCATTATAAATTTTAAAAATATATAAAATATAATAGTATTGTGATTTAATTACTTTTAATTTTTTTCTTTAATATTTAAAATTATAAAAAGAATTATATATAATTTTTAATTTTTTAAAAATTATTCTCTTAACTTTTGATTGAAAAATATTAGTATAATAAATAATATAAATAACACATATGAAATAATTAAATGTTACAATGACAACCTAAATTAATTCTTAAACTCAGATCAATTATTTTAATATAAAATAATAATTTATTATAATTATCTTAATTAATTTGACTTTAATTAGTTAGTATCCAATTTATCAATTGAATTATAAATAAGTAAATTTATAAATAATTATTTAAACAAAAATTTGGCTTGAGCATAAGGATTAACCTCAAACACATTAATTTATTAAAATATTTTAGGCATTAAAAAAGTTTTATTTATAACTCGATCTTGATCCTGATTGTTAATAGTTTAAGTCTCGCATAACTGTGTTTCGTACCCAAATCCTAACAATGTTCGAAGTTAGCCTATTGAACCTATCAGGGTAGGTACAACACGTGCTATTTGCTTTCATAAGCAGGTTCCTTTAAAGAATCTAGCCACGGATAAATAATTTACTTAAAATTTAAAAAATAATTAGCCTGAAATAGGATTAAACTTAATATTTTAAAATAAATTTATTATTTAAATTGTATAATTTACAAATTATTATTATTATTATATATATATATAAATTACAACACTATCCATTAAATTAATACTAATGTTTTAAAAATCAAACCATAAATTAAATTGGTAAGACAAGAGATTTGAGGTTTAAAACATTCAATCAGTATTAGATCACTATAAAATTGGTTAAAGATTGAATAAAATTAAAAAATTTAATATATAATTAAAAGAATTGTCAAAATTTAAAGAAAAAAATAAAAATAAAAATAAAAAATAATTATTTTTTATAAAAATTTATTAATTAATATAAATTGATCGAATCGAAACAAAAAGTTAAAAACTAAAAAAAATATGATTTTTATGATTAGGCTGATTAGATATTTTAATATCCATTAGCGCAACATCATATGATAGTTATTTAGGACAAGAAGTATATAATAAAATTAATATCCGTGAGAACAACATCAAGAAGTATATATTAATTAACGTTGCTATTGTCATGCAAGTTGTGCTTCATTTCATATTTGGTACAACTTGCATTTCATATTTGGGGAATCAAAGTGTGTTGGGAAATCCATCCTTCAAGTTGAGTGATTACGTCTTTAACATCCATTTTCAATTACATTATGATTTTATTAATACCTTGCCTTCTTTTTTTTTCTATTAATTGTTTGAAGATAAAATCAGAAAATGATCCTTATGGCATACATAGTCCTAGGGCCTGAGATAGTGATTATTTGATAGTTGAATGTCCGAAAGCACCAATTGCTGATGAAAACACATGGAAAAGTTGACGATTGACAATGTTCCGAGTTGCTTGGCCTAATCCATATTTGCTGTCAAAGAGTTGTCTTTATCCACTCTCTTTCTTCTTTCGGCTCTAAGGTCTTAACTCCTTAAGTTCTTTGTGTTGACTTTCTTCTCTGCCAAAGCCAGTGACTTTTCTTTGGCACATCACTCCATTGTTCTCAAACATCACTAACCGAAGAAGTATATATCTGCGTCTTGTTCGCGTTAAGAGGGAAACACAGATCTTTAGCAATGGCAGGTGGAGGCTTTGTGGATGGAGGAACACTTCAAAGGGCTCATCTTTACGAGTACAAGATCACTGGTTATTTCATTTTTGCTTGCATAGTTGCAGCTCTTGGAGGGTCGCTTTTCGGGTATGATCTTGGTGTTTCGGGTTAGTATTTCCTCTCTCTCCGTTTCATCCTGTAATTCCTCTTCTGTTCACTGTTTCATGAGTTTTCAGGAAAGTTTTGATCTTTGCTCTGAACATCTTCTTAAATTGAAACTTTTAAGATCTTAGCCGGAGATAGTATTGGGATGTACAGAGTATTGGGATATCTTAGATCCAAAAGAGAACAAAAGAAACAATTTATACTTAGTTTTGCATTATTGGATAGTGAATGAATATTCTGGGAATTTCATTTTATAGTTCAGTGATCTGTAACAACTTTCCTGTTCATTTTCTTGGATGTATCTCCGCGATTGGCGTTATAGGAACTGAAAATGTAAACTGGGTTCAGGTGGAGTCACTTCCATGGACGATTTCTTAAAGGACTTCTTTCCAAAAGTGTACAGAAGGAAGCAAAAGCATCTCCACGAGACAGATTACTGTAAATATGATAATCAACTACTAACCCTCTTCACATCTTCTCTGTACTTTGCGGCCCTTGTCTCAACATTTGGGGCCTCACATGTGACAAGAAAGAAAGGTCGTAAAGCCAGCATCATTGTTGGTTCAATAAGCTTCTTTTTCGGAGCAGTCCTGAATGCATCTGCAGTGAACATTTCGATGCTGATTATAGGACGACTCTTGCTGGGCGTAGGCATTGGATTTGGCAATCAAGTAAGTCCCTATTCTTATGAACAGGAAATTTTTGAATTTGGTTTTTTTTTCCTGACTTCATACTCATTTTAATTGCACAGGCAGTTCCTCTGTATCTTTCAGAAATGGCTCCAGCAAAAGTCCGAGGAGCAGTTAACCAGTTGTTTCAATTGACCACTGTCTTAGGAATCTTGGTTGCGAACTTGATCAATTATGGAACTGAAAAGATTCATCCATGGGGTTGGAGGTTATCTCTAGGTTTAGCAACAGTTCCAGCTAGTCTAATGTTCATTGGTGGAGTTTTCCTTCCTGAGACTCCTAACAGCCTGGTAGAACAAGGCAGACTAGAAGAAGGCAGAAAAGTGTTGGAAAAAATACGGGGCACAACGAAGGTTGATGCCGAATTCGCCGATCTTGTTGATGCTAGCAAAGCAGCACAGGCCATACAGCATCCGTTCAAGAATCTTCTTAAAAGAAAGAATCGTCCCCAGTTGATAATAGGTGCTCTAGGAATCCCTGCATTCCAGCAGCTCACTGGCAATAACTCTATACTCTTCTATGCACCTGTCATATTTCAGAGCTTAGGTTTTGGCTCTGGGGCTGCTCTATATTCATCTGTCATAACAAGTGGAGCTCTTGTTGTTGGTGCTCTCATCTCAATGTCCTTAGTGGACAAATTCGGAAGAAGAGCTTTCTTCCTGGAGGCTGGTATTGAGATGTTCTGCTATATGGTAATCGCACTGATCCTCTGTATCAAGTTATAGCAATGTATGTACTTACTTCACCGTTTTGGTTTTCAGGTGGCTGTGGCCATAACTCTGGCGTTGAAGTTTGGACAAGGCGTAGTTCTCCCCAAAGGAATCGGAATCTTTCTTGTAATAATCTTATGTTTGTTTGTCTTGGGCTTTGGAAGATCCTGGGGGCCTCTAGGATGGCTAGTTCCGAGTGAGATCTTTCCCCTGGAGACGAGGTCAGCTGGCCAGAGTTTAGTGGTCTGTGTGAACATGCTTTTCACAGCCCTAATAGCACAGTGTTTCCTGGTTTCTCTCTGCCACCTTCGATATGGAATCTTCTTGCTCTTTGCAGGGTTGATTGCGATTATGAGTAGTTTCATATTCTTCCTCCTCCCAGAAACAAAACAAGTCCCAATAGAAGAGACGTATCTTTTGTGGCAAAACCACTGGTTCTGGAAGAGAATAGTGGGAAATGGGGAGGATCCTGAGTTAGAACTAAAGCCAGGAACACATGCTTAGTTAATATTTAGTGGTTCCTGAATTGTGGGATTAATAACATTGTTCCCTGTTACACCAGCAAAACAATTATTAGCTTTGATGTACTTGCACTAAAATTTATTCCTTTTCCTCTCAAAATTGAGAGAGATACACTTGCTTCAGGTGATTATACAAAACATTAATACCTCTCAAAATTGAGAGATACACTTGCTTCAGGTGATTATACTAACATTAATACGCTAAAAGATAGTTTTTTGTTTCAACATAACAAATTCAATCAGTATCCAACTGATAATGTTGAAACAAAATTCAATCAGTATCCAACTGATAAATCAGTCTTGCATCATCTGATACAACATCCTTCATACGCCTTTTGTAAATTAAACATCCGGAAAGAAAAAAGGAAGTGTAACAAAACAATCCTTAGGCAGCAGCAACCTCCTTGACAGATTCACGCCATGCGTATTCCCTTGCTCCATCTTTATCAACTATCTTGATCACAAAGTTTGGTGGTGCTACAACCAGTCTGGATCGAATCTCCATTATGCACTTGTCAACCAAATCAATAGCTTCTTCAAGTGACATGCCACTATGGTAATGTCGGTCCATCATGGAGAGAGAAAAATATGATCCGTAACCAAAAGCTCCCTTATCAACCTTGTGAAGTGTAGCAATATAGTCCACGTAATAGAGAGACGGACCAATGTTCTTATCATAACCAGCTAGAAGGATGTTCACAAAGTATGGGTTCTGAAATACCAAAAACTACACTTAGTGTCTGGAGATATAGAAAGTAAAATGTCAATAAAAAATGGAAAAATGTCTGGCACTAGTTATAAATCATATGGAAAAGCATCCAGTCCAGTATAATTCATGAGACCACTGCAATGCAGTTGTCAAGGCAAGCTAATCACTTCAGAGATCATGAGAACAAAATGTTCAACCTATGAAACAAAAATCAGTAACTTCTTAGTGGTGTAAGATTTTTTGTTACAAAAGGCCAATTTGATTCACAGCAATTATTAGAGTCAGGATACTGATTTTAAAAATCTGAATTCTCCACCGTAAACATAACAAACAGAACTAGTAGTGCAAAAAATTTAGAAGAAAAGGTCAAACCATTTTCTTTGATCAGCATCCAACGGGAGTCATTTTGAACAACACGTCTATAATTTTACGGTACATTCATAGTTCATAATTTTAAAAATGTTTCAGTGACAACTATTTGAACTGTATCAGTTATCCCAACACAAGAAAGATTAATCCAACACAACAAGAACTTAATCCAAGAATCAATTCTCTAAATCATACCTGCTACTCTTAGTTGCTCGTAAGGACATCACCCACAAATTAATTTACAAGCACACCGGAAGCACAAAATGATCGGTGATTCTAAGTTCAATGTGCTTTGATTCTTAACAATGCACTTCTACATAGAGTATGCATCTGTATTGTTTACCGAAGTCAAATCGCTTCCTTAAAAGTTAGCTATTCAAACACTGCTCCTCGTTCTCATTCAAATATGTGATAATACTTGTATCAAGTACTAATGAAGTTCTAATGCAAGAAGGTTATCTAGTCTTAAGTTTAGACATTTTGTGCCAGAACCAAACAACGCTACTTTCTTTAAACTGAACTGAAGTTAAAATTTACCACTCAAAAGAGAAATCTGTGACCCCTAGTGCCCAAAATCATCAAAATGATTCTATACCATACTTGTGCCTTTCAACTAGCTGGCCTTTGCTCGATCACTCTGCAGAGGCTCTAAGTATCCACAAAGCTCTAAATATTAACTGCAGGGAAACGAACCAGCAAGCTCCAGGCAACATATAAGCACTAAATCCCAATTTATTTAACCCATCCTAATAAACCCAAGTTCCTACCTTATAGAAAAGCGAAGACAAAAAGTAGATAAACACCCAAAGCAAATATTAACAAGCCAATGACCCAATGTAATAACCCTACAATCCTAAATCTGCACAAAGATAACAAATTAATAGAAACCCACTTGCCTTTCTAAGGGCAGTAGCGAGTTCCCCTCTAGTAAAGTTGGCGGCGGCGGCTGTGGTCAACGGAATCCCGTTTCGAAACTGATACAGAGCCACGTTCTTCTGTATGTATTCCGTGAACTGAACTCTACATAAACAAAAAAAAAAAACGAAAGAGTTGAGAAATATAAAAGAGATGGTGATAATGGGCCTGGTGATTGAAACTGAGACCTGTCGCCAGGCTCGCCGCTGGCGGCGATGAGCTTGTGGGAGTCGAGAACCATGATCTTGTCTTCGTTAGATTTGTGCACGAGGATGCTGTGAACCGCCGATGTGTCGGCCGCTACAATCGCAAATCCATTACCGACGAGTCCGAATACGCACTCCATTGTTGTTTACTTCTTCTTGCTGCAGATTGCCGATCTCTTCTTCTCTGTGACTTGAGCCTGTTCTGCTTTGATTTCTTCTGGAGCAACAAGTATGTATGCTGAATGGCTCCTTTAGCAAGTAAAGGGTAATTCAGTCATTGGACCTGGCTAATAGTCATTCGGGTTTATAACTGCCTTCTCTTTATTCTTTATATCATAAAAATTATCGTACATATTAAGATATAAAGAATAGAGCTAGTAATTATAAATCAATATAGCTAGTAATTATTATCCAATAAATGCGCATTAAACAAATTATTTTTAAACTACATATTTTAAATTTATCATTTAACAACTTAATATTTAAAAGTTAAATGATGAATTCAATTTTAATAATAATATTTTGATATATTTTACATAAAAATATTCCATTTTTTAATATTGACATTAAAGAAGTTGTAAAATTATGTAATTGAATAAATTTATAATTTTAAGAGTTAATAATAATTATATAAAAATAGAAATACATTCCCTTTTATAATACATTTATGTTGATATGAAATTCAAAGTTTTACAGCATTAATATATATTTATATTTCAAAAATATAAATATATATATTTTTACAGGTAAATTTTAGAAATAATTTATATTGTAAAGATATAAAATGTTTCCATTTTTTGAGAAAAAAGCACCACATTTATTATCATGTCCAAGAACAGAAACATGTGCGTCTCTACAACCGTGAGACTGTTAGGAATTATTGATATCACTCTAAGAGAGAATAACTTTATTTGAGATGAAATATGGCTATATATAATAGCCTCATAAGATAAAACATAAGTCCAAGTGCATCCCACGTTATAGCTAAAAACGTGATAACTAAATTAGGAAAAATTCAAACCTATAACAACGTCCTAAAGACTAGGACACTTATTAACAAAATAACAAACTCTAATCCATAACATTCCCTCCCTTAAACTAGATTGCCTAAGCAACTAGTTTGATGTCGGTACACTACACACTCCCAACTCATCTCTCAACTTTTGAAATGATTCCACTTTATTTCAACTTTTAAAATGACTCCACTCTATTTATTATCGGTGCATTGCACACTCCCAACTCATCTCTAAACTTCTGAAATGACTCCACTTTAAGTGCTTTAGTTAACACATCACCCACTTGCTCTTGTGTCCCACAATGCTTTAAATGCACAACTCCTTCTCTAGCCAGCTCCCGTAGGAAGTGAAAACGAACATCTATGTGTTTGCTTCTATCATGCATCATAGGATTATTGGATAACTTGATGGTTGAGCTATTGTCACAGAAAGTGGTAGTGCCTTCGTTGCCTTCATAGCCAAGTTCCTTCAAAATTCTCTTCATCCACACGACTTGACATGAACACGATGCAGCAGCTACAAATTCAGCCTCTGTTGTACTCAAAGTAACAATCGGCTGCTTTCTCGAAGACCAAGCAACTGCTCCAGAGCTCAAAATGAAAGCATAACCCGACGTGCTCTTTCTATCCTCCAAACAACCTGCATAATCACTGTCGGTGAAGCCAATTAACTCCTTATTCCCTCCCTTCATATAGAGAATCCCAAAGTCAGTTGTTCCTCGTAGATAACGCAAAATCCTCTTGGTTGCCATGAGATGAAGTTCTGTTGGCTTCGACATATACCTACTAATCAAGTTAACTGCAAATATTATGTTCGGTCATGTAGCCGTTAGATACATCATGCTTCCCACCAATTGCTTAAAAAAGGTGCCATCAACCTCCACTCCATTTTCATCTTTAAAAATCTTAAATCTCGGAATGATGGGATTCTTAACTTCATTGCTGCTCTCCATCCCAAACCTTTTCAAAATCTCCATTGCATACTTCCTTTGGCTTATAAAGATCCCTTCACCAAACTGCATCACTTCAATACTGAGGAAATATCTCATTTTCCCCAAATCTGACATATCAAATTTATTCATCATTGAACCTTTGAACGCATTGATCATAGCCTCATCATCTCCCGTATAAATTAAATCATCAACATACAAGCTTATAATTAAACGTTTACCTTGCTGATTGGTTTTGATGAAAAGTGTCTGCTCACTATCACATCTTTCGAAGCCTTCTTTTAGAAAATATGACTCAATTCGGCTGAACCAAGCCCTAGGTGCTTGTTTGAGTCCATACAGCGCTTTGTTGAGCGTATAGACTTTGTGAGCTTCATTTTTCACTTCATAACCCCTTGGTTGTTCAACAAAGACATCCTCAGACAACTCTCCATGGAGGAATGTTGACTTAACGTCAAGTTGATAAATGTTCCAACCTTTTTGTGCAGCAAAGGCAATAATCATTCGAACCGTATCCATTCGAGCAACTGGTGCAAACACTTCCTCATAGTCAACTCTATATTCTTATGCATAGCCCTTCTCAACTAAACGAGCTTTGTACCTCTCAACCTCTCCAAGCTCATTCAGCTTCGTTTTGTATACCCATTTGAGCCCAGTTCTTTTAGCTCCTCCTGGTAACTCTACTAGAAACCACGTTCCATTCTTCTCAAGCGATCTCATCTCTAAGTCCATGGCTTACCTCCATTTATCAACCTTCATTGCTTCCTTGTAACATATTGGATCTATACTAGTAAAGAGAGCCATGTTGTCATTAATATCTTCATCAGAGAGGCCAAGACCTTCACCAGTTTCGTAGTCCCTCATCCATGCTGGAACTCTTCGATTCCTACATTCTTTTGAGCTAGAGGATTTTGGAGAACCTTCCGCACTTATAGAACTTGGAAGTACTTCATCGCTTTCAGCATCTTCTTGGTCAGACTTAATTGAAAATTTTTTCTCTTCTTCGTCTCCCCATTTCAGATCTAGTAGAATTTGGTCATTGTAGCTTTTATCCCATTCCCACTTCTTATACTCCTCGAATACAACATCACGGCTGATCACAACTTTCTTTGAG
>JANTNU010000137.1:127509-139573 GCA_024752395.1 Erythroxylum havanense | reverse complement strand
CATTTACAAAAATTTCAATTTACGCAGATATGGAGGCCATATTAGGCATGACCATGCCGAGCTACGTTTACACACTCGTAACCCATTTCAAATTACCACTTTACCCTTCCCATCGGTGATGGGATGTTACAACGTGTCTCCTTAAATACAAATAGAAAAGATAACAAAATATCAAAAATGAAAGCAACGACAAACACATTTAGAAAATGCTTCCTAAAATCAGGAACCCACAATAACAAACCAAAAAATCAAGACACCAAGTAACTGACTTTTCACTAAGTAATAAACAGCAGTAAAATGGGACTAACATGACTAATAAACTTACAAGATTTTTGCGTTAATCCCTAACATGCTCCCATTTAATGCAACAATCTATAAGACCCAATTTATCTCTAAAATAAATGAATTTCTCTAACGAAAGAGACTTTGTGAACAAATTAGCAACTTAAGATATGATGTTGCTTCATATCACCTAAGATTCTTCTCAACCATATAGCTTGACATGCTATTGAAGTGACAACTATATACTCAGCGTCAGAAGATGATAATGCAATGGATGGTTGCTTCTTTGAACACCAAGAGATGGTATTTGATCCCATCTTGAACAAATACCCACTTGTACTCTTGTGTTCATCAACAAAACCTGACCAATCGCTATCTAAAAAATCAAATAACTTAAAATTGTTGGAGTTAGAGTACCACAAACTATAAGAACATGTTCCTTTCAAACGTTTAAGCACCCTTTTTGCAACACCATAATGCATTTTACTTGAATTTTGCATGAACCAAGACAGTAGAGTTGTAGTTTGTAAGATGTCGAGATGACTATTTGCGAAATACAACAAACTTCCAATTAAACTTTGATATATCTGTGCATTAACCTTTTCTTCTCCATCATCCAAGTTGAATTTCTAGTTTGTGATCAGTGGAGTTTTAACTGGATTACTACTTTTCATATTAAACTTCTCTAAGAGATCACTGACATATTTTTGCTGAGAGATAAAAATTTCAGCTTCATTTTGTTAGACTTCTAACCCCAAAAAAGCTCATAAAACCCAAATCAATTATCTTAAATTCAGATATCATAATCTTCTTGAAATCATTAATTAAGGCAATATTATTTCCAGTGTAAATCAAATCATCCACATAAAGACAAACAAGTAATACTTCATCAATTCCATTGGTTTGATATACAATGTGGGCTCACTCGCACTCTTTTGAAACCCATTTTTGTTGAAGTGTCTATCAATCCTTTCGCACCAGGCCCTTAGGGCTTGCTTGAGTCCATAAAGTGCTTTCTTCAATTGACACACCTTCATTTCATCTCCTTTAACTTCATAACCTTTAGGCTCTACACAAACACATTTTCCTTTAAAAAGCCATTTAACAAATTTCGTATCAAATTGATGCATTTTCCATTTATAGTGAGCAACAATAGATAACACAATACGAATATATCAAATCTAGCAACAAGAGAGAAGGTTTTTACAAAATCGAGACCTTCTTATTGCATGTACCCCAGTGCCACTAACCTTGCTTTATGGTTCAATATTGACCCATCTGGTTTGTATTTGAGCTTGTACACCCATTTGAGCCCTACAACTTCCTTCCCTACTGGTAGGTTAACTAGTATCCAAGTCTTACTTCTCTCCAATGGTTTCATTTCTTCACCCATAACATCACGCCAGGTAGTGCGATTTGTAACTTCTCCAAATGAACTTGGCTCTTCAATTTTTGCAAGTTGGCACATTTCGGTTTGCTCATAAATCTCTTCGAGTGATCTCCATTTTCTAAGAGGTGTACTAGATGAAGAGGAGCTAGGCATAACTGACTTTGAAGAGCTAGGGGTGGAGCTAGTTATGGAGGGGGGCTTGAACTGCCATGATCATAATCATTTTCATTAACTACTAGCTCGTTAGCAAACTCATCATCCCTTGAATAATGGCTAGAAATTCCTACTTATCATTCCAACTCCATATACTCTTTTCATCAAATACAACATCACAACTTATTAGTAATTTTTTAGAAATATGATTATAAAATCGATAACCTTTAGTTTCCAAGCTATATCCCACGAATATGCATTTTACACTATTATCATTAAGTTTTGCCATCTTTTATGATGGTACAAGGACATAACCAACACACCCAAAAATTTTATAATGTGTTACCTTTGGTTTCCTCCCATGAAAAGCTTCAAATGGTGTTTGATTGGACAATGCTGAAGTTGGACTGCGATTGAGTAAATAGGCTGTTGTGTGAATCGCTTTAGCCCAAAAACTTTTCGGTAGCTGTTTAGCCTTAAACATACTTTGTGCCATTTCAACAAGACTTCGATTTTTCCTCTCTGCCACTCCATTTTGTTAAGGGTGCAATTGACTATCAACTGCCTTTTAATGCCAATCCCTTCACAAAAATTGTCAAATTATGTGGAAATAAACTCACCACTTAAATATGTCTTCATTACCTTTATTGCATTACCACTTTGCTTTTCAATAGATGACTTAAATTTCATGAAGACTAAAAACAACCCTAATTTCTCCTTGACAAGATAAACCCAAAATCATTTGACTAAAATAATCTACAAAGACCACAAATTACTTGTTATTATTGAGAGAAGGTAAGTGCATAAGTCCACAAACATCTCCATGTATTATTCCAGCTGGCCTTGAGGCTTTCATAATGTTACTTTTAAGAAAATGATCTCCATGTTGCTTTCCATGTTATACTGCATCAGTTGGCTTTATCATAGGCAAACCATCCACAAGCTTTTGATTAGATAGCATATTCAAGCTTTTAAAGTTAAAATGTTCATACCTATGATGTCATAACCAACTGTGTCATATTCTAACGAGGCTATAAGTGCTTTCTTTTCATCATTAAGGACAAGTGGAAGACATGGTATTTTTGACGATTGGAACATTAAACAACAAGGTCTTCTTGGTTCTATCAGAAAAAACTACATATGAAAAGTCTTCAAAAACAAAAGAGTAGCCTTCTCTTAAAAATTGTCCAATGCTCAATTAATTTGAGTCCAAGTCTAGAACATAAAGAACATCTTTAATGCAACTGGTTCCACAAGGATTCAGCTTCACAACTCCTTTCCTTTGAGAATTACGGATCGTTCCATCACCCATTTTCAATTTTGTTTTGATTGACTTGTCCAAGCTAACAAATGCCTCTAGTTTGGCAGTCATGTGATTACCACAGACACTATCCATATACCATAAACCAGAATCATACTCTTTTGCAATGAAACAAGCAAGAAACAAACTTTCAGACTCATCTTTATCTTTTTCTTCTGCAAAATATGATTGTTTTTCATCTCTTTCTTTTAATCGACAATAATTTTTCTAGATGACCAGGTCTATCACAATAGTAACCCTTAAACTTACGATTTTGAGTTTCTTCTTTACTGTGGGATGCATTTGAATGTTGACTTCTGTCATTTGATCGTCCACCTCATCTATTTCCTCTGCCTCCTTTTTTCAACAACCTTTTGATCAGACACTTGCTGACCATACTTTCTTATCTGATTAACTATTTCTATAAGATTGTTGGAATAGTCACGAATAGACTCTTCATTTTTTATAATGAAGCTTTCGAACTTCCTACGAAGTGTCTGAAGCTTGACTGTAAGCACTTTCTTTGTGCCTCGATGTCCATTCTCGAGTGCATCCCAAGCATCTTTTGCCTTTGTTACTGGAGAAATTCGAGAAGAGAAAATTGCATCATCTATAGCCTGTTGAATGAAGAAAAGAGCCTTAGTGTCTCTCTTTCTCATCTCTTTAAGGTTATCTGCTGCTACACTTTCTTCAGTATAGCATTTTTCCACTAACTCCCATAGATCTTGGGAGATAAAGAGAGTTTTCATCTTTGTATTCCAAACGTCATAATTGTTGCTCTGAAAAATTGGACTAGTATGTTGTAAAATGTTTACTCCATTTGATATGTTAGCCATCATTGTAACATCCCCCCTAGTAAAGGCAAAATTAATAGATGAGAGAAAGTGTTGAGGAAGTAGGAAACACGTTCCATGCTCATGCATAATATGACATACACGTACATATTGAATAGTAAATGTTCCTGCACATAAAAATAATTGTACATGCATTCATTGACAACTTCTGAATATGATTGTTTTTAATGTGATTTTATTGAAAATGAGAAGTAGAAGGAGTAGAAAGAGTGATCTGGAAACGTTCACTGAGTGTGCTTCATTTTGTTAGCCGTAACTTATTCTCTAGTTATCCAGACGTGATGATTCTGGATTGGGATTAAACTAGGAACCTATGGCTACATTTCTTATGAATACATCGAATTTAAATTCGATCTTTAAGAATTTCAAAGTTTGCCATAAATTTGAGAATTGAGTGCAGTACATTGAATGAATGTAGAAAATTCATGTTTTGTATCCGAGAGAAATTTGTTTTATCAAAAGTTGTAGGAATTTCTTTTATCTTTCAAACGACATATAGTGTAGAAATTTTGGACGTCTGAGCTGAAAGTCAGGGCCCTTGTAAACAAAGATGTTTCTTCTGTATTTTGCTTCTTTTGTGATGACATCATCTTCTTCTGTGTTTTGTATCGTCTGAGTTTTGATATCTTTTGCCTTTTTTCTTCTTCTGTATTTTGTTTCTTCTATGATGACGTTATCTTCTTCTGTGTTTTGTATCGTCTATGGTCATAAACTTCTCCTGTGTTACTGTTCATGAACTTCTTCTGTGTTATTGTTCATGAACTCCTTCTATGTTACAGTTCATAAACTCCTTCTGTGTTACTGCTCATGAACTCCTTCTATGTTACAGTTCATAAACTCCTTCTGTGTTACTGCTCATGAACTCCTTCTGTGTTACTATTCATGAACTCCTTCTGTGTTACTGTTCATGAACTTCTTCTGTGTTACTGTCCATGAACTCCTTCTGTGTTTTGTTCCTTCTGAGTTTTGTTTTTTTTTTGTTTTGTTGACGTGTTTTGTTGACTCCTCTTCTTCTGTGTTTTGCTGACACGTCTTCTTCTGTGTTTTGCTAACGTGTCTTCTTCTATATTTTGCTGACGCGTCTTCTTTTGTATTTTTCTAACATATCTTCTTTTGTGTTTTACTTATTCTGTGTTTTACTTCTTCTGAGTTTCGCTTCTTCTGTCTTTTTTTTTGTCTGGCCATAACTTCTTCTCTAGATACCCAAATGGATTGATTCTTAAATCATGGGACTCGTAAGACGTTACCCTACATCTCTAACTAAAAATCATAGCCATTCGAAATGAATTGAGAAAGATTGAGTGAGAAACGTGGAACGGGTATAGTGAGTATACTCTTGAAATTATGAACTGGGTTATTCCACTGAGCAACACTTCAGTATTTTGAGTATATCTAGATCTGTAGGATTCCAAATGAGGCGATTGTTGCTTTAGAGTGAACTAGAGATATAGGCCTACAAAATGTCTTAGAAGTATAATTGTGATTCAGTTTATAAGATATTTTAGTTCTAAACGGAAGTTGGGCATAGTACATTGTTTTGGAATATGACAATCTGAAAATATCTGAGGCATATCTTCTGAAGTACTGAACAAAATTAAGTAATTTTAGTGTCAATGAAAAGATCTAGAAATAGATAAGTGGCTAAGAATGGGACAAGTGTCTTAGTTAAAGTGGAGTTTTAAATAACCTTGCAGGAGAAGTCACGGTACTTGCCTTCATTTCTTTCTTTCAAAGCTTCTTTCTCTAGAGCTCCTCCAACCCAGAGCTTTTCATCAAATATTCCCTGAAGTTAAACATTGCTTTCCTCTGTTATCATCACTTCCACTATGATATTTCTTTCTTCTATTTCAAGAAAAGACCGAACCCCCTGTCAACCTTCAAGATGAAATACGTGGGCTGCATGAGAAGCTAGGGTTCAAGTGATTTAAAAATGTTAGGGTTTTGTGACGGTGGCAGGTTTTGGAGTTTCAAACGAGTAAGCTATTCTGATTACGTAGTTTTGCATGAAATGAAGCATGCATCGTTAGTTCATTATTAAATGGTTAAGAACAGTGATTTTCGTAATTGCTGGAAAATGAGTGAGGAGATTTTGAGTATGCCATATATATATGATTTTATTTGGATTTAATGATCAAATGTTATAATAAATTGTAAAAATGATTTTGGAGTCGAAAGATCAATGAAAAAGTGTATGATGATGTTTAAAATTGAGAAAGAAAGATTTAAGTGATAGCTAAAAAAAAGTGAAGTGAATGAAAGTGCAGTAATGAAAAAAATGAGATGAATGTACCTAATGAATGTTTCTACTTTTGATGATTATGAAAAATGAGAGATTTTGATTAAGTTGGGAAGTTGGTGAGGTACCTGGGATTGTCATTGAACATGTGTTTTACATAGTCCATATAGTTACTTGTGCATAAATGAGTTTTGTAACGTATGTGAATTGTGTATTGCATAAATGGGTTGTGCAGGTAAAGTGTCCGTATTCAGGCGTTCTCAGAATTTGAAAGCAAATGCTAATCTGAAGCGTACTGTGAGTAGACCTAGATGGTCTCATTTCACTATTTGCTTTGTTTTATTTTTTTATATTGATTGATTTCTGAATGCTTATGTGAAAGTGTTTAACTGTGTTGGTTTCCGGACAAGAAGTCCGATGAATGTGTTTAATGAAAAGAAATATTGAAGTGCTCATTGTATGTGAATGTGGGTGAATGGGAATATGTAAATGTAATTGATGCATTCCATTTCATGAATGCATGAAATATAATGATAGTTGCGACCAGAGTAACTACCGATCAGAGCTTAGAGCTCAACGTGTGAAAAAGAGTCTCGAGCTCAAAAGTGATTCAGAGCCTCAGGCTCAACATTTAATGAGCCCTATACGGAACAGTTTTCAATGAGCCCTATATGAGAAAGTATCAATGAGTCCTATATGTGACAGTTTAGGCACTCGGTCACAACAAAATAATAAATAAAAAATGGGTCTCATGTGCACTGCATATGCATAATATGAATGATGAAATTGCATTGAATGTGAAATATGAAATGAAGTGAATGTGAATTATATGCTATGTGACTGGGTGAGTTATCGATGATGGTCACTCATTGAGCTCGCAAAACTCACCCAAAATTTGCAAACATTTTTTAGGCTCAAAAGAGCACCCCGTTAAACAAACGGGAGTTTACCTACTGCATTCAAATATGAAGTAGAGGTCGGGATCAGCTCGCGTCTGCATTCTTATTTCTTGTATTTATATCAAATTGTACTCTCAGTAATGATTGTATCAACTTTCCATATTAGAAATGTTAGTAAATGATTTTGAAGTGTAATGAAGTAATGACTTCAAGTTTTCTGTTTTTGTAATAGGCCCAAATGGCATTGAAATTTTATTGACTTTATTGTGTGGATTAAAAATGTTTATGAATGAAATGGACCCAATTTGAGCATCAATTTCAGTATAAAATGTTTGTGGTTCAAAAAAAATTTTATACCGATTTATGAATGTGTTAAGTGTTTTAGCACGCCACTTTCGAGAGACATGGACTCGAATATCATCATTGATGTCAGATTCGAGTCATGCAAGAGTGGGGTACTACAATCACAAGACTTTGCATAAGTCTAGAAGAAGATTCTGATACTAGATGTAAAGAAAAAGAGTGGGTGGACAAAAAAAACAGAACAAAGTTCTCAAACATAAATTTTATCAAACACCTGAAGGGCACTCAAGGTATAAACTTCAAATAATGTTTATTCAATTTGTGTCTTCTTAAATACAAGTAAAAAAGATAACAGAACATCATAAATCAAAGCAATGACAAGCACATTCAAAAAATGCTTCCTAAATTCAAGAACTCACAATAACAAACAAAAAAAATCAGGACACCAAGTATCTGACTTTTGACTTACGTAATAAACACCAGTGAAATGGAACTAATATTTATACGACTAACAAACTTACTAGAATTCTGCGTTAATCCTTAGCGTTCTCGCCCCAAAATGACATCGTTATACATTTTTTAGGCGAAAAGAGGATTGAAACGGGGTTTATGTCTGTTTATGTTTTTTGAAGCGAAAACATGATTAAATCGGGATATTTGGGACAAAGGATCTAATGCCTATTTTTATTTACATCGATTACAAAGGTCTAAACTAAACTAAACCTATTGGGCTGGGCTTGTACTATCATAGGTATGATGGTTCTTCCAGAGGCCTAAACAAAATTTGTTGGGCTGGGCTCGTAAACTATCTTTCTTGATTTCTTCCTTTTATATATTTATTTATCTCAAAATAATAAAATTTAATAATTGTCACTTATTTATAAGATTCCTTATATATTAATATAACAAGTCCTGCTAAAGGTCAAGCGGGTCAGGTGACAAAAGGGGGTTGGGAAAATGGTATTCTCAGGCAACCCACTAGCTCTTACCGTCCCAGATCCCGCCTTCGAGTCATGGCTCCGAGACTCCGGCTACCTCGAAATTCTCGACCAAACCTCCACCACCAGCACAGCCACGGCCGCCACCACCAACGCTGCCTCCACCACCCACTCCGATACCGCCACTTCAACTACTGGCGTAACCGGTGGCTTCTTCGTTTCTTTATTTTCGCATGTCCTTACTTTGCTCTCTGTCTTCACTCTCAATCCCTTCTCTAAGCTCACCACCGATGACTTCTCCGTCCAAACTCCTTCTTGGACTCGCTCGTTTTTTGGGGATTGTGGGTCCTATTCGTTGCCGTGCGGGTCTCACCAGGCCAGGCTTCGTGTTAATGAAAATGTCAAGCGTTATGCTAGAAATTACGCTTCTCTCTTCATTCTCTTCTTTGCTTGTACTCTGTATTGTACTCTCTCTATCTCTTTACATGTATTTATGTTTATGTGCGAGTTTAGTGGTTATATGTTTGGTTTCGGATGAAAATTGAGGAAATGCTATGAAATATTTATATATTTTGGAATGAGGTGCGTACTTCAATTTGGTACAACATATAGTAACCAAAATCAATGTGGGTCTTGTTTTCGTGTTCCATTTGTTTTATATCAACCAGGATAAGTGTGGTTTTGGGCTAAATTGAGGGGAGGGTTCTAAATTGTTGTCTTTTGGACATGACATATGAACTTCTTCTTCTTATCTGTCTGTTCCAATGACTTGGTGAATGATGTTACTGTTTTAGGTATCAAATGCCACTTGCTCTGATTGGACTGCTATCAAGTTTGGCAGTATGGGATACTTTTAAGTTCTGTAGCGATAAATGGGGATGGGATCGGTACCCCACCATCCGCCATGTTTTGGTTCGTGCTGCTCAGTGTGGTGAGTGGGTCATTTTCCTCAGTCGTTTTGGCTCTCAAAGTTAAATGATTTTTTCTTGGCCCTTCTGCTCAGAGGGTCCTATAGTAACTGTAAAGATGTGTAGCTTTGAACTTGTGTAGATAAACCATTCCAGTGTGCAAAGTAGGAATAGCAGACTGCTCTAAAGGAATATTGGCCAGAAATGGTTTTGATCTTCTTTTGTAGTTGCAACTTCAGCTGTTAACCTGATAGGTGACTGATATTTTGCAAAAATTTTGTTCGTATGATTTACTTTTATTTCATGTGAGGAATTCTTGCTTCAAAAGGGGTATGTCTTGTTGATTATTTCAATTGCACCAATCGAAAATCACCTTCAGTACCTTTTTATTATTTTCCTTATGTTTTGGGACTTGTGTGGATTTATTGGGGACTCTATTCTGTGATGTTTAATCAAGGGCAGTAGCAAGATAGTGGTGGTCAATGACAATTATTTTCTTTGCATGCTTAACTGTATTGTCTCATCATTGCAGCAACTGCGGTTATTCTAATACTCTTAAACGTCCAGATGGCTCTCTTTTATGCATTTGCTGTCAGTTATGCAGGTAATAATAAATAGTTTGTTGGATTTGCTTGCTACTACCTATTTTATACTGTGGATTCTGGAGGCCAATCTAGCAACAAGCTCGGTGGTTCTAAATTGCCTTTAGGATGTGCAGAAAAGGCGCAAAACACATACAAAGCTTAGATTCTTTAAATTGACAGAAGATAAATATTTTATTCTCTTGCAAATCACTTTACGGTAGTGATTTGTAAAGTGAGTTCACATTCTTCGACCTAATCCTATTTCGGAAGTAGGTTATGATTTTTTTTTTAATCTAATTATGGTTTACTAAGAAAAGGAGTCCAGTTGGAGCTTAGGATTTAGAAGGAAGGGTGGTGGCTAAGAAACACAAACTTAGAAAGAGAGATGTCGGCTAGGGTTCATAACCAATTACTTGTACCATATATTATTTACAAGCTCTCTATTTATACACTTATACTTTGCTCTATATCAGGAAATCAGTAATCAAGCATTGACATATAGTACTTTGCTCTATATCAGGAAATCAGTAAACAAGCAATGACATATAATACTGGTGAACTGTTGTCCCGTAGTTTCCAATGATGACTTGGATCTGCAAGACCAGTCTTTTTCATTCAATAACCTCTGTTTTCCTTTACATGACTTTTGGTTTCTGCATTCTTTTCAGTTATGATTCTGCATGCGGCCTTCAGAAAGCTAAGTCCTGCAAAGCAACCATCTCGAAGGAGATGATGAAGCCAACTAGTGCAAATTGATCAGAGAGATGAGTGGGCTCAAGTTTTGTAACAGTTTACTCGATTGGGCAACTACATCAGCTTTATATATGCTGCCCCCATCTTGAAGTTGGGATACACCTAATAATTCTTCATTTAATGATGATATCCGAGTACTGTTTACAACCTCTTGCCAGTGGAATGAGAAGGGCAATATGCAGTTGATTTTTGATCTTGTATGAAACGATGTTATAAATTTCTTTAGCTCGAGTCTGATCACCTGACGCAGATCCCTTATGGTGTGTAGCTTGGATAGATGTTGCAGTTAGTATTTGATAAAATATTTGTCTTCCTAGCGCACATAATTAGTCAGAAAGGCATACTACTGAACTTGATAGTTTGCAGGATTCAATAATCTCTACATCAAGGGGGGAGCCATCGAGCTTCATTCTGTCAAGATACAAAGCTATCACGTGGATCGTAGCGACATATACTACTATTTTTATCGTAAGATACAAAGCAGCTAAGTGGCCTAAATTCTGAAAGATGCATGGGCATGTATCCACCTTATGTATATAGGGAAAAACTTTCTTTAATGAAAGATATTTCGCCCTCTCATATTCCCTCCAATTTATAATAAGAGTCGTTTTAGAAAAATACACGCTTATTAAGAAAGCTAATGAAATTATAGATATACTCTTATTAATGCTCCCATAAAATTAGCATGTGAGAGAAAGTGCATATTAAATTGCCTTGAAATTGTGATCTGTATAATTAAGATGGGAGAGAAATGAAAAGTTAATTTTGGAAGAAAAATTATAAACATGCATGCAAAGTTAAGAATGACATTTATTTTGAATAATTAAAATGTATCTAAAACGACTCTTATTATGAATCGGAGGGAGTATTTGACAAAGGTATACTTCTCCTATAGTTTCTTTTTTTTTAATATTACTTCTCCTATAGTTTATAAAAGGAAAAGAGAACAAAAAGCTAATATTATTATTTAACTATTAAATATATTTCCATAATAGCTATTTAAATAATCAAAATTCAAAAATTTTATTTGAATTAAAAATTTTCAATTAACTCTTAGAACCTATAAAAACTATTTATCAAATATTAATTTTCTTCGAATACATTAATATTTAACTTGGATAAAAATCAAAGTTATGAATATCATATCAGGCTTGGTACCGAATTGGGTTTTGGAACATAACTGTATCGGCACCTATCGGTATCGGGTACCGTTTCAGGTAGTTTTTTAAATTTATAAAATAGTCTTTAAAATTTTTTAAAATTGCAAAATAGTTCATGTTGATATATTGTACAGTTGTACTATATACATTACTAGTTTATTATTTACATCAATTATGCTTTCAAAAATCTTAATAATAAATAATAATGACAATTAATATGAAGTAAGTCAATAACAATAATTTTTAAATATTTTACATATAAATAATAACTACAATTAATATAAACAAAGACAATCATCATCAT
>JANTNU010000137.1:97728-121308 GCA_024752395.1 Erythroxylum havanense | reverse complement strand
GGGGTCTGTTAGGTAAAAATTAGGTAAACAATTTTTTTGTAGATAAGTCCTCATAATTTTAAAAAATTTCGAAATAGTCCAAAATTTTCTGAAATTTTGGATACCGGCCGGTACAACGGAAAACCCCAGCATCGGCCGATATTTATGGCCGGTATCGAGGTTGGGATCCAGGTTTCGTTTTCCAACTGGTATCGGTCGAAACGGAACGGATCCCCTAACGTTGATATAAATTAAGAGATTTTGAGTATTTTTTTAATTATAGATTTGTCTAAAAGATCAATTCTTAAATTTATAATTTGTATCACTCAAGGTTCAATATTTAAACATAATTTCAATTATATTTATCTAATTTTTCACAAAATTGATAATTTTTACTTTTTTTCTAAGTTAATTCATATACGAGTACTTATAAGATCACAAACAACATTTTAAACTTTCGATTCTATTTAATTGTAATTGCAGTGCTAGCAAACTCGATAGCTTTCATATTATCCCTCTTATATATAATCATAACAAAAAATACGTAATAAAATGGAATTGAAATGTTGTTAATACTAAGCAGTCGATAATTAAATGTTTATCGTTTTCCTTGCATACTTTTTCTATGTTTTCGGGGATGGAAATGAACAAATCCAAAAGTCAGTTTTTACCTTTCTCTGGATATTCAACTCTTGAGTCGTAGGATGTCCCTTGTGGCAGGTCTTCAACAAGGTTCTCTCCCTTTTAGGTATCTTGGTGTTCCTCTCATTACAGGTCGTCTCTCTAGATGGGATTGTGTTTCTCTTCTCGATAGAATTGATAATCAGATCAATCGTTGGACCCATAAGAGTCTCTCTTATGCGGGGCATCTTCAGTTGGTTATCTCAGTCCTCTCATCCTTTCATGTCTACTGGTCATCACACCTTATTCTTCCCTCTTCCATCCTTAAGGATATAGAGGCTAAGCTTAGGACCTTTTTATGGGCAGGGAAAGTGGGTTCTAACTCTCAAGCTAGGGTGAAGTGGAGTGATATTTGTCGTCCTAAAAATGAAGGGAGTTTAGGAGTCAAACACTTGACTACTTGGAATCAAGTGCTGTTAGGAAAGCGGATCTGGTTTTTGTTTGAAGATAGGGAAGCTCTCTGGGTGAGGTGGGTTCATACCATAATATTGCGGAGGCAAAATTTTTGGAGTTTTCAGCCTACCTACAATAATTCTTGGAGTTGGAGAAAGATTTTAGCAGTCCGGGACAAGTTGCGTCATCAATTTAGATTTAGGATAGGCAATGGTATGTCTACTCTTTTCTGGCAGGACCCTTGGCACCCGCGTGGTATTCTACAGTCTTTGTCCACACCCTGGGAGATCAATGGCTCGGAGCTCCCGCTCACAGCACATGTTTATGACGTGATCAATAATGATACCTGGAGCTGGAGTGAGGTATCCTTGGACCTTCTCAGTCATTTGTCCCCCCCAGCTTATTCCCCTGATAGCTCCTCTCCAGATAGTTTGGAATGGTTAGCCAGTTCATCTAAATGTTATACCAATGAGTCAGCCTACAATTTATTGCGTCCTCCGTCTCCTGAAGTTCCTTGGTATAAACTGGTCTGGTCCAAATACAATATTCCCCGTTACTCCTTTACTTTGTGGCAAGCTTTCCTGAAGAAGCTACCAACCCGGGACAACCTCTCCTTCCTCTATATTTCTAACCATTGTTCTTTGTGTCTCTCAGCAAATGAATCCGTAGACCACTTATTCTTTGCCTGTCCTTTCTCCAAAACTATTTGGGACCATTGTCTTTCTCATTTCAGCTTGGCCACTCTCAACCCTTCAAATCTTTCCACTATTCTGTCCTGGTTCTTACAAGACTCTAGTCCTAGCGTTCCAATCACCCCTTACTTCCCTCTTTTGCTCTCCACAACCGTTTACCACATCTGGAAAGAACGCAATGCTAGAACCTTCAAGAATGAAGCCTTGATGGAGGAGAGAGTGATGTCTGACGTAATCTCCCACGTTAGGGAACTGCTCAGCCTATATACCGAGAGGAGGTAATTTAGCTTAGTGCTTTATTTTTCCATGTTAATTGCTCGTTGTTTTTTCAGGCTACTGCTCTAGAGTTCAAAGTTGGAATGTCCCTGCTTGCTTCAAGAAGCAACACAACTATTTCTTAGTGAGGGCTTTCAAGCTATTTTCGGGCCTCAATTGTGAGTGGTTGTCTCAGTTTTTCCACGGTTGGCTGATTACGAGTTGAATTTTCCTTGTTTGAATAGGTTTCTCCTTGGGCCATGTATGCTTGTTTACTGATCTAGATACTAGCCTTAGTGTTTGACTTATGGTTGTTTTCCCATTGTTGGTGTTTTCCTTTTTCATAGGTCTCCCCTATTTCAGGATATGTTGAGCCTTTGGAGGCTTTGCCTGTCAACCTTTGTATATATTTTTTGCTCATTAATTTATTTTCTGATTTACCAAAAAAAAAAAAACAGAGATATATAGAAAAAAGATCTTTTCTTTAACGTTACTCTACTACTGACATGCATGTCTCTGTCCACTGCCAACTTTGTGGCAGAACTCGAATAAATTGAGTACCATACATTAATCAAAATTCTGACTAATTGAATTGATTTTCTGCAAATAAAGCGCATTAATATCAGAGAGGAACTAAAACTAAAGGACCAGTAATGTGGGTTTCATAGGGTAAGCTTTCCGATTCCATCGAATGAAGTTAATATAATTGAATAGCAAAATGAATAGACTATAATAAACAAAATTGAAGTCCCACAAATCACTAATCCATGCAATTAGTGGTCATCAAACTTGTATGTTTATAAAATCGACAAGCCATCTAATTACAAAGCAATTCATTCTTATGTTGCAAAATAAATAAAGACAAAACTGTAAAGGAAAATAATGGTAATACAGCAAGCCAATTTCTTACAATGATATGTACATCATATCTGAAAGAATGCATCACCAGTTGACATTGCTACAAAATAAATATGTTATCCGACTCCAATCTCATCATTCAATTTGAATTGGCATCCCGTGAAACGTGCCCTTGCCATCTACATTCAGACAAATGATCAATTCAGAAAACAACAATTTTCAAGAATACGTGCTTACAAGGACGTATTCTGAGATTCAGGGAGAGCTTCGTGGTTGGCAGTCGTCAAGAAGTGTTAGATTCAAATCTTCAATTGGGTTACAGGAAGCGTTAGGATATGATTGTCTTGTAACACTGCATGTTCATAAGGATATTTTTTGTTCACTTGTGTGAAAGATGGCAAGTGTGTTTTGGTCCACTTAATTGAGGGTCTCTCTAATGTCATAATCATCAACTTGTCTGGGGTTAATGTCCCCTAAACGTACATGTAAAAGTAAAAAGAAGCTTACTAGATCACAATCAAAAAGGGAAGAATGCACGAATAGGCAAAATTTCTTACATGCCACAGCTGCTCATAGAGCAGGAAGCATTCACAGTTTCCCCATTTTGAAAACCAAAATGCTCAAGGTTGAAATTAGACTAACCTTGATAGTAAAAACCTCGCAAGGGGACTCATATTGGCATTTGAAGTAAAATCTTTGACTTGTTGCTTTTTTCTGGTATCAGTTTCAGAGTTTAAATGCTGTGTCCCTTCATGAGGTGTCTTGAACCTGGTGAACAGGAGAGCAGCAAGCTCCTGTAAATCTTTCATTGAAGGCTCCTTGGAGCTGCAAAAAATTACTTTTATTCAGCAACTTAACCTATATTACTTCAATTGACATCATAAGAAGGCAATTTTCTTTTAACTTTATGTAAACTTCTTAGAACCTTGCTAATTGTTGAAGCAAATTTCTGACAAGGACGTCACAAGATCCAGGCTTCTTCCGCTCCATATTTACTAATGCACTAGTAACTGCTTTCACAACCGATCCTTCTGAATCATCATCAACTGCCTACATTGTACACGTCAAACTAAATGAAGCTAATGCACAGAGCTAGCCAACAAGAAAATAATACAAAACTAAGAGCATGTGTCCCACAGCACTAAGTTACTATTTAATAATAAGTCATCAGAAAAAGGTAAGTAAATACATTAAAAATTGTAGGGCAAGATAGGTTGACACGAAATAAATTGCAGATGTTACAATCCTGGCTTACAAGGACCAAAAGTAAACTCTTGGCAGCATATCAAAAAGCTATGCAGAGCACCAAGGCCATGAATTAGTTCTGTAAGTTAGTCATTCATTATCTGTCAGTTAGTCATTCATTGTCAAACCCATTATGCTGACCAGGAACTTTTACTATTATGAGCTCTGAATATCTTTCCCTATAGTCAGTCCTGACTATCTATATACAGCTCATACACATTATACTGATGAAACTTTGAAGGCTTTAGTTTCTCTGACGAAGATAGTCAAGCTTGAAGTTCATCTAAACAACTATCAAACTAGCATCAGGAACACTATTTTGTACAAGAACAAGTTTGCATCTAAAAGCAGCTCTTCAAAATCTGTGAAGATGATTTGAGAAAGAATATCTGAACATTACCATGAAGAATTGCATGGATCTGTTTCTGAATGTTTACCTCTTTTACAGATGGGATAAGCAAAACAGACAAAGGGACCGTCGATGATGCTATTCTTGCACTTTCTTCATCTTCTCTCAATTGACGTGATCTTGAGAGTACTTTCGGTGCATCAAAGTAGTCATGAGAATTTCTGCAGCAGAGAATTTCTCATTAATAAACAACAATGAACTAACTCCATCTTCTCAAGCCAAAAGTTACAGATGTATCAAATAATATACACCTAGAAGAATCAGAGCTATTTGTCATTTGCTCTCTTCTTTTATTTTCATGGCCATCATTATTTAGCTTGCTCACTGCAGATCTTCCCCTAATATTTCCCTTCTGCAGACCTCCTTGAAATGCAGCTTTTGCCTGGACAGGTATCAGCCAAAGATTTTCTCAACATAAGTAAAAGAAAAAAGATAAAAAGGGAAAATTAGGAAAAGGTCAAAGACTTGATTTACAAAAATATGGTTCAAGAAAACCGTACAAAATTGCATTTCAAATTTAAAGCAAACAATCAATTACTAGCCGCATCATAAAAAAGTTATCCAAGCTGCAACATCATCAATGGCCCATAATGTTTTGTTAATTATTGCCATCAAGACATTTAACAATTAGCTCAAGCTGTTGGGTGAGACTTAAGAATGATCCATACGGTAACTCTAGCAGTCACAAGAAGCCCATTCATTGAAAAATCACTCAACCCAAACACTTTATTTGTTTCGCAATGTGCTAGAATGGTTCAACACTTAGGATTCAGCTTATAATGTAAGTCATTTGCACATAAGTAGTAGGAATAACCTCAGCAAGATTCAATGCACTGTCCTCCAACGAGGAACTTGAGGTTCTCTCTTGTATTCCTAGTCTGGATTTAGGAGTCCGAGGGAAATCAGATTCATCATGTTGGCTACGGAAAACAACAGTTCCACTGGTAGAAGCATCTTCAAGAGAAGCATATACGTTGTCAGACTGCACAGAAAATTAACAATAATGGAATAAATGGGTAAGCAGAGCTGAAAGAAAATGAACAGCCATTTCCAATTCTTGGGAAGACAAATGATACCTGACTGCCCTGATCTCGGAACACAGCCGATGACTGATACCCTCTGGGACTCCTAATGACAACAGTTCCGGTCCCACTTACTTCATCCTGGCAGTTAAAACCATAAATTCAACTTAAGAAATGTAAACCTAAATTCTATGACTGAGCAATGGAATTAACCCTAAATTTTATGACTGAACAATGGAATTTACTTTCACCATATCACTATTGTGTTATAATGAAGGTGGAAGCATCGTGGAGGAATAAATGTACCTTAAACATGTCATCTTCCCTAAAAGCACTGATAGGCCAGTTAACCCATCATTGAAGACAAGACAACTTATGAATTCCTCAAATCCTTCACCCACCCCCCTTCGCCCTCCTTCAACTCATTTTTTATCTTTCTTTTATCTTCAGCAACATTGTGATAGAACTCTCAAATATTGAGAGATTTTCCACTGATTATTATTAGTATTGTAACTTGGAATCTGTCAAGTTACAGGTATTAAGCAGTCAATCCGAGAGTGCTGCTCTCTCCTAGCCTTAGGCTCATAGTATATTCTTAACAAATTCACTAATAGGAGGCCTAACACATTGCTCAACTCTCAACCCATAAAAGGTAAACTTTGAGAATTCAGGACCCAATATGCAAGAGATGAAAAAAAAAATCAGGAGAAAGAGAATGGCATACATCATCATTGGAATTATTTTGATGTTCATCATGATATGAATCTCGAGCATCTTTAGCAAAAGTAATCTCTGGAGATTCCTGATGAGCATTTCCATGGATAGACGACAAATGGTTACCACTCTCTAAATATCTTCTTTGGCTAACCCTATTGTGTGAAAATTCTGACTTCTTCTCTCCAATCTGAGGTGGTCTTCCAGCACTTCTAATTGTTCCGGTACCCTGTGATCCACCAATACTGAAATCCCATCCAGCGTTTTTTAGGATTTTCCCCTGACTGCCAAGATTCACTAATGTCAATCTGAAAGACAACAAAAAATTGAAAAAGTCTGGTAGCAAACAAACTCAACCAACCTAGCATGTACAGTTCCTTCAGCCTTTACATCTCGTATCACCTTCACTGTACCAGACGTCTCACCAATAGCATTTGAACCATTCCTGGGGGTTTCAGCATCTTTTATTTGGTATTTGGGACGCTCTCTGTAAGATTGCATGGGCATAAATAATATGTTCTAATCCATGTGACAAAAACCATCAGTCTGGAGCTAACTCAAAGAAGTATCAGGAATTTTTCAATTTTCGGAAAAAAAAAAGTATCAGGAATTTTTCCAGGAGAAACAGTACAAGATACAATGTTTTAAAACCCTTTCTAACATTATATACTAGACCCAGTTATATGTCAGAAATAATGACTTGAATCATTTAACATAAAAAGCATCTTGCAAAACAGTTAAAGCAGAATTACTCTACAGCAGAAATTCGCACCTTATTCTTTCCAAAAGCCTTGGGCTCTTTCTTGCATTTCTAATAAAACGATGCTTCAAGAGTTCCTTAGCACTTGGCCTCTGAAAATCAGAGTTTAGTTAGTAAATATCCACGTTAAGAAGATCAAAAGATCTGGTAGTGACTAACACGACTTCCTAAGGAGTAGTAAGCGCTTGCAATTCACTAGGAAAGACTTCTTCAAACTTTACACGATCTCCTATCATGAAGGGGAATAAAATATGACTACTTAAGTGCATAACAGGTGGAAAAGTAATGTCACAGGTTCAATATACCTTGAAAGTAAACAAAAGATAACAATTGTGCTTGGCTTCAAATGACCTAAACAATCTCCAAACTTTCTATACATTGCTCCAGAGCCATAAAAGTAGTTTCAGTCAAGGGATCCCAACCAAAAAGCAGTTAGGACATGATTACAGTAAACCAGTTGTCCACATTAAGAAATAATCCCAGAGCAAAAAACCAAACAAGTGAGTAAAGGGATTGTTTTCCTTTTTCATATACTTTGTGCTGTAAAACTGAGTTCAAAAGTTGGAAGGAGGGATTCTTCTCACCCATATCTTTAAAACTGTTCCAAGAGAAAAAAAAATCCAACTATAGAACTCCACAGGAGGAATGAAGAATGACTATTCAGCAATGCAAACAGGGCAGCCACATTAGTTAAGCAAAAATTGGGCGAAGAATAATCCCACACTGCTTCAAATATCTGACAAATTTCGGTTACAACTGTAAAATCAAATGGGATACCTAACAAGCTCATTGAAGTCCACACCAAAATGATACTGATGGACTTCTTCCAAATAAAATAATCTAAGATACTTCAAAAGCAATCTCTATACAACTAGAACTCCACTGTGGATTGACCACTGTAATTCAACGCAACTCCAAATTTAAACAAGTCAATTTGGTAGTACCTTCTCAGAAACTCACTGTCTTTTTGCTCATGTGCCTCAATTAATGTTAAAATTCTCTCACCAGAATAAGGCTTTATGAATGTCTAAAGCTAAAGGACATGTTGACAAATCCAATCCCAATAATCCCCAGTGTTACTAATGTGTAATTTCAACAACTAAATAAATACTTCTGCGTTCAGACACTAAAATTGAAGAAAAGACACCCATTTCCTTCCCACATTTCTCGAATCACTTTCCAATATACTTTGCAGCTTGAGTTGTTCGATATATGGCTGTGAGTTGGCATCAATCAGCAGCAATCCAAACAATTACCAAATTTAGTTTAGCATATTTATTGAGATCATTGGCCTACCTTACATCTAATAAATAATTGGAATATTTAATTCTCATGCCAACCATATTCCCTTGAAATGCTAAAATTCCCAATTCACGAAACATAACCCAAGAACAAGCATTTATAAACATTCAATTGGTCACATCTCCACTCTCATGGAAAATGAGTATTTATGAAGAGACAGAAATTAAGTAAAAGGAGTGTAAACTTGCCTCGGCAGGAAGTTTCTTTAAACATAATGACACGAAGTCTTTCATAACACGAGAAAAATGTTCATCTAGCTGCAGAAGGAAAGCAATTTTTTAACAGTGAACAATGATACTTTACGAGTATTTAATCAGGCAAAACCAACCCCTAAAGAAATTAAAAAAGAATAATGAGAACCTGTGGTGGATTTTCTCTAGGTATGATAAAAAGGACCCTCATTGGATGAAGATCAGCAAGTGGAGGCTCCCCTTTTGCCATTTCTATTGCAGTTATCCCCAGAGACCAGATATCTGCCTGCATTATGTAAGGACTTCAGGTGATCATGTACATGGATTGTAAGTTAGATAAGGGAGAAGTAGAGATTGCATACAAGATTGTAACACAACTACCCGCAAACCAAAACAAGAGAGGTCACAATACCTTTTCATTGTACCCTTCTGAATTCTGAATTACCTCAGGAGCCATCCAGAATGGAGTTCCTACAAAAGTCTGCAATTATTAACTAAATTAGTGCAATATTTAACAGACGCTTGAATCATATCTGAATATCATCACATTGCAAAGTAAGAACAAGTGATGAATGAAAAGATTGGCTAATTCAATTCATTCAACAGATCCTATAATGCATATTAAAGAAGAGGCAAAAAGGAAAAGTGTGATAGAAAAGAAATCCCTCAAAAGTCATTGTCTGATGTGGCAATAGTCACAAACAAAACAACTGATAAAACTAGACCTAACGCCACCTCAAGGGCACCTTAAAAAGGGAGGATTGCTCAAGCATTACAAAGCTTGTAATTCATTTCTTCCTAGTCAATGTGGGATATTTATCACACTTAATACACTCCCCTTATGCCCTGGAATGGCCATTTCAGGTAATAAGTTTGTAGGACTAGACATTCCATTCCAAAAAGCACCATAAGGGAGAAGAATTGCCAAAAACTTTATAATGCTGGTAATGCTCTTGTTCCTAATCGATATGAGATATTTATCACACTTAACAACAACTATCTTCTGTTTAGTTACCTCGTAAACATGCATTAATGTGAAGTCAAGTTATATGAAGGTTGTGAGAATTTGTTCTAATAAGTATAGATACTGTATTAGATAAATATCAAACATAGGAGACAAATATCAGATATAGGATATGTATTAGGATCCCTAAAAATAAGGGATCCTCAGATATGGTTAGATTCCTAGTTCAGTGGGATTAGGAGATTTGTTTCCTAATCTATGTTGTACTGTATATATATATATATATATATATATATATATATACACACACACACAAACAAAGTGTCAATATAATGGGTACCTTGAAACCCTAAATTCTGATATGGTATCAAAGCTTTAGGCTCGAATTTTTATGGGAAAAATAAAGAGGGGATTGAGCCTTCATTGTTGTTCTCTTCTTCTTCTTGCTTCGAAATCATTTTCCTTTCCTACATCAGCCTTCATCACTGATTAGAGCCTTTATTGCTGTTCTATTCTTCTTTCGTCGAAATCCTTGTTCCTTTGCTCCTGAATCAGCCTCCATCACTAATTAGTTTCGGTAAAAACAATGACAAAAACCAAGGAGAGTGGTTCAATAATTGTGGCTTCATCCGATGAAGTAACCAAGACTCAATCTTCGGTAGAGTTACAGATTGTTCAAACTGCCTATAAATTGGACGGAAAAAATTATCTCAAGTGCTCACAACTTGTTCGAACTATTTTGAAAGGCAAGGGAAAGATCGGTTACTTGTTAGAAACTGGACCAAGGCCAAAAGATCTAGGTTTTGAAGCATGGGATGAGGAGGACTCATTGATCATGACGTGGCTTTGGAACTCAATGACGCCTGAAATAAGTGATACGATGATGTTCATGGCTACAGCCAAAGATATTTGGGATCCAATTTAGCAGACATACTCAAAAGCTAAGGATGCAGCTCAAGTGTATGAAATGAAAGTCAAAATTGTTGCCTCTAAACAAGAGAACAAATTTGTGATAGAATATGCCAATCAGTTGAAGTCATTATGGCAGGAACTTGATCATTATTAAGTGATTCAGACCAAGTGTCCAGATGATGCAGCTATACTAAAAGAGTTCATTGAACAGGATGGAGTTTATGACTTTCTGGTTGGATTAAATTCCGAGTTTTGATCAAATAAGGATCCAAATACTTGGAAAGCAGAAAGTTCCATGCTTTAATAAGGTAGTAGCTATCATTCAAAGTGAAAAGTTGGAGGAATTTAATGCTTAATTCTCAACCTTCTGATGGTTCAGCTATAATAGCTAGCAGTGAAAAGCAGGCTAGGAAAAGATTTGATGCAGAAACCAAAAAAGGGAGTCAATCCAAGTCCGAAAACCATGATGACCTACGGTGTAGCTACTGCAAAACGCCACGCCATACAAGGGAGAAATGCTGGAAGTTGCATGGAAAGCCTCCTAGCCGTGAATGGGGACAGAAAGGATATCAACCTAGGGGTAATGGACAAGTGCAAGTTGCTACAAGTACCTCCCAATAGGAAGACAGACAAGACACAAAGGGTTTTAACCAAGATGAAGTTGGAAAGATGAGAGCATTTGTTAGCAACACAGAGAAATCTGCAGGTACATGCACCTTTGTGCATTCCGGTATGTATTTTGGTTCAGCTGGATTAAATGTTTCAGAAAGGTTTTTCAGCAATCTTGGATTATGGATTTAGGAGCTATTGACCACATGACTTATTCCTCCAAACACTTTACTACCTATTCCCCTTGCCCAAGCAATAAGAAGATAACCATGACAGACGGATCCTTAGCAACAGTAGCTGGCATAGGAGATGTCAAAATAAACCCATACATAACGTTAAGAAATGTTCTCCATGTCCTTAAGCTAGCCACAAATCTAATATCTGTGTAGAAACTCACATTTGATTTACTTTGTAATGTTACATTTCACTCAAGTCATTGTTTATTTCAGGAGGGGGATTCGAGAAAGATGATTGCAAGTGCTAGAGACCGGGATGGCCTCTACTATCTTGAGGAAACTAACGGATCAAACCTATCCAGGAGCAGATCACCCTACTCATTCTTGTCTGAATCAATGTTGACAAATAAAGAAAAAATCTTCTTACATCATCGTAGGTTAGGTCATCCATCGTTTAGGATTATTCAGTCTTTGTTTCCTGCTTTGTTTACAAAGCTAGATTTCGAGCGCCTTCATTGTGAGGTGTGTGAACTTGCCAAACACAAGCGTATACCTTTTCCTATTATCAATAAAAGAACCATTTTTCCTTTTTATCTTATTCATGCTAATATTTAAGGACCCTCAACTGTTTCAAATGTGTCAAGGGCATGGTGGTTTGAAACTTTTATTGATGATTGCACTAGAGTTACCTGAGTTTTCTTGCTCAAACACAAGTATGAAGTGAGTTCTATACTTGCACATTTCATCTCTATGGTAAAAAATCAGTTTGGTATAAAAATCAAGAAACTTAGATCCAACAATGCTAAAGACTACTTCAACCAAACTCTTACTCTCTTTTGTCAAAAGAAGGGATAATTCATGAGTCTTCTGATGTCAAAACACCTCAACAAAACGGGGTGGCAAAGAGGAAAAATGGACACCTTTTAGACCAAACACGAGCATTGATATTTCAGAAAAATGTACCAAAATATTTTTGGGAGGAAGCGGTCCTAACAGCCGCTCATCTCATTAACAGACTAACCCCTAGAGTCCTAGGATTCAAAAGTACAACGGAGATACTCTCTTCATTCTACCCACATATATCTACTACAAACAATCTTGTATCTTGCATTTTTGCGTGTGTGTCCTTTGTTCATATTCACGGCCAAAACTGTGGGAAATTGGATCCTAGAGCACTGAAGTGTATCTTTGTAGGGTAGTCATCAACTCAAAAAGGGTATAAGTGCTATCATCCTCCTCCTAAGAAATTTCATGTGTCCCGAGATGTCACCTTTAATGAACAAGAAGCCTAATTTGTCCAACCTTATCTTTAGAGGAAAAATCTCAAGAAAGATAAGGAGTTCTTTCTTGGAGTGTTGGAAAATGATCCTTTACTTATATCTAAACCCAGTCAAATCAGTCCAATACCTTCAGTTCAACCAGAATCTACTGAAACCGAAACCAAACCCATTTCTGAACTTAAAATCTGCTTCTGGAGATGTGAGATTTGGAAAGGTGTACTCAAAGCAGAAAGTGGTTAATCCGGAATCTATGCATGTACAAGAATCTAAACCAGATTCCTCAAATGAGGTAACAATTTCTGATTTTCCTACTTTGCAAACTGAAACTGAAGTGCAGATTCAACCTATTGCCATTAGAAAAGGAACTAGAACATGCACTGAAAAGCTGTTATACCCACTCTCACACTACTTGTCTTTTCAAAATTTCTCACCAACATTTAAAGCCTTTCTTGTAAACCTCAATACCACAACCATTCCTACAACCTTCTCTAAAGCATTGTCTAATGAAAAATGGAAACAAGCCATGGATATGGAGATGGAGGCACTAAGAAAGAATAAAACCTAGAGTTTGGTGAAATTGCCAATTGGAAAAAGGCTGGTGGGCTGCAAATGGGTGTATACAGTAAAATATAGAGCTGATAGGTCAATTGAAAGGTACAAGGCAAGATTGGTAGCCAAAGGATACACTCAGACTTATGGGATTGATTATCTAGAGACATTTGCTCCTGTGGCTAAGATGAATATAGTTAATGTTATCTCTAGCAGCAAACTGAGGCTGCAAACTACAACAATTTGATGTAAAGAATGCATTTCTACATGTGGAGTTAACAGAGGAGATTTACATGGAGGTCTCACTAGGATATGAAGCAAAAGTGGCCACCAATACTATATGTAAGCTGAATAAAGCTTTGTATAGATTGAAACAATCCCCTCGGGCCTGGTTTGGCAGATTTGCAAGAGTCATGTTATCTATAAGATATACGCAAAGTCAAGGAGATCACAACTTGTTCATTAAGCATTCAACCACAGAAAAAGTAACAATATTACTAGTCTACGTGGATGACATCATACTCACAGAAGATTATGAGATAAAGCAGTAAATCTTGAGTAATTGTTTACCTAAGGAGATTGAGATTAAGGCCTTGGGAAGGTTAAGGTATTTTCTCGGAACTGAAGTATCACACTCCAGGAGAGGAATTTTTATATCCCGATAGAAGTATGTTATCGATTTACTTAAGGAGACAGGGAAGGCTACATGTAAACCCTTACATACACCCATGGAGCCGAACGTTAAGCTGGGAAAAGCAGAGGAAGATGTTTCAGTCAATAGGAAAATGTATCAACGACTTGTAGGATGACTAATTTACTTGGCTTATACCAAACCTGATATAGCCTATGCGGTAAGCGCGGTAAGCCAGTTTATGAATAGTCCTAAAGAAGTTCACTTACAGGCAGCACATAGAATTTTGCAATACCTTAAGGAAACTCCAAGAAGAGGGATTTTGTTCAAAAGAAATGGAGATATGACACTTGAAGCATATACCGATGCTGACTATGCAGGATCAATAGTGGATAGAAGATCTACGTCAGGTCACTGTACCTTTCTTGGAGGGAATCTAATCACACGGAGAAGTAAAAAACAGGGGGTAGTGGCACGATCTAGTGCAGAAGCAAAATTTCGAGCTATGGCACAAGGTATATGTGAATTGCTTTGGGTGAAAATCATTCTAGAAGACTTAAAGATTAAGTGTGATACTCCTATGAGGCTTTACAGCGATAACAAATCAGCAATAAGCATAGCCCACAACCCAGTTCAACATGATAGGACTAAGCACATTGAGATGCATAGACATTTCATCAAGGAGAAGTTAGACAGTAGTTTGATATGCACTCCGTATCTGCCAACACAAGGACAACTTGCTGACATTCTCACTAAAGGATTGAGTAGCTCAATATTTGAGAACATGGTATCCAAGCTGGGAATGAAAAATTCCTATTCACCAGCTTGAGAGGGAGTGTGAGAATCTATTCTAATAAGTATAGATACTGTATTAGATAAATATCAAACATAGGAGATAAATATTAGATATAGCATATGTATTAGGATCCCTAAAAATAAGGGATCCTTAGATATGGTTATATTCCTAGGTCAGTGGGATTAGGAGAATTGTTTCCTAATCTATGTTGTACTCTTTATGTATATATATCCTATTAAGTGTCAACAAAGTGGGTACCTTGAAACCCTAAATTCTGATAAAGGTGAAAATCTATTATGGTTCCTGAAATCACCAATTTGCAATCACAATTATTTGAGATAGCTTTCAATGATTTTGGTCAAAAGCATATGTAGCATGTTCATTGAATAAACATGCATACAAGCATAGATAGGCCAGTGAAGATCAGTTTGACACTAGAAGCAAAGGTCCCTCAAACAGGAGGCCTCGCTAAAAATGAAATAAATTCACAGGACTATCCTAGTAAGAGGTCTATTGTATGGTTACAAAAATAAGTTTGTCTGCAGAAGAGGTATTACCTTTCTCCTAGATATAGTTCTTGTCAATTGAGCAGAAACACCAAAATCTGCAACCTATCATAAAGTCATAAGGTAATTCAGAATGTCAAATAAATGCACAAACCAGAACCCAAATTTTATGCAAAATTTGGGTATGATTGATCATAGTTTTGTATATAATTCTTATAAACCCATTGTAAAACAGAAAATACCTTAACATCACCACGCTCGCTGAGCAAAATGTTCGCCGCTGCCAAAATATTGCATAGTTTGTCATAAATCAAAGAAACTTAATGCAACGAATAGGGGTAAACAAAAATAGGACGAGCATGCAGCAAGGTAATATCAAATAAGTGCATGATCAACAAAAATCATTCTAACAGTATGCTCGAAAAAAATTCCAATTGCCAAGGACAACAACATGCAAGTATGCAAAGGGAACAGACCTTTAATATCTCTGTGAATTTTTCCTTCATTGTGCAAATACTCAATCGCATGCAACAAGTCACGTAAAATATAAGCTATTGATATTTCATCCAATGGAGGACCAGATTGGAGCTGCAGCAGATGTTGGCATTAGTTTTCTGAAGAATGACTACAAATAAAAGAGCACAACTATCGAGAATAGGTCCAAAGACTGTGAGTGAAGACGTATTCTATGATTAAAAACAAGAGTAATCCAATTATTCAGATGCTCCAAAGACAGTTAACCTTCATATACCACATAGAGACAAGTCAAACATGTAGCCTACCAGGTCAGCAACAGAACCACCAGCCATGTACTCCATTATTATCCACAGTTTCGTGTGATGGAGATAGGAACCATAATACTCTGTAATATATTGAGACCGACATTGGGACAACACAGAAATTTCCTGGCACCAAAGTCAAACAGATAAGCACAATAAGCAGGTATTTGTTTTGTTCACGACAAGCTAGACGCCCAAGAGTATGAGATAATACCTTCTGAATGTCATCAATTTCATCCTCACTGTAGATACAGAAAAAAAAGTTGCAATCATAAGAATGTTTCATAGATGACAAGAACATGCATGTAACTGATAGAAAGGCATGTTCTAAAAATCTTGCGTGCCGATATCTTTCAAAGGAAAACACAAGACAACAGAAATACAATTTATTTGGCAACATAAAAGGTCATGAAAAGCAGATTTCTTTTAATCTGAGTTGCCACATAACAATGCACACCATAGATGTTGAAAAACTGCAAATAATTAAGTTTTTAATAGAAAAAATCCTCTCTATTTTCCCCTCTGCAACATACTTGTCAATGTTTCATACTTATATAATATCATATCAATTCCTAGGGTTTGAAATGTCCATCATCAAGAATGTAACATGGCTTTCAGCAAATAATAAAGGTGATTTACGTAATAAATCATTCAAACATATCACCAATATATGGATGTTTCATTCAGAGAAAACAAATTCAACAACTCTTCCAGTCCTTAAACCATAGCTAAGCCTTTTTTTTAAATATCGCAGTTTCTTAAATATTCTTTGGGAGTCTCTTGGGCTAATTGTACACAAAAGTTTGAAAAGCTACCATATAACTACAATTAGATGCCTGAGGAACCTATCTACATATTTGTTATTTGAAATTCATTGAGTTCCTCTAGGGCCAGGCGTTCTTGCAAAGAGAAAGGCATATACACATACACAGAGAGATATCGCAAACAATTACAATGTTAAGACAGAGAAGCCAATATACACTTTTGTTTGATAAGACTTAAAATCGATAGTCAGACTCCCTCTAATAGCATAGAGCCAAAAAAAAAAAGGCATATGCCGTTATCCAACCAATTCTATATACTTACGATTCTTCGAGATCAATAACCTTGATTGCAACATCTTTGCTAAGCTCCTTGTCATACCTGCAAACCAAGAAGGGTAGTGGAGGAATAAGCTCAGCAAGCAATCTCCAAATTGGATGATAACCATCGTTTCAGGAAAAAAAAACTTTTATAATATCCAGTGATCAACAAAAATTTTGCACAGCCACACAATGTTTGAGATTATTGTCAAGAATAGTAGATATTGCAATATGTTCTAAGTTAGTTTTGAAAAGCAAATGGTCATGACTTCATGAAAAACCCAAACATTTGAAACCTCTGAGCAGATAGGAACAACCAAAATAAGACATATTTCTTGCCCCAATTTTGCTCTGAAACTTGCTTTCGCATATAAGAAGTGCTATCACATTAACATCAATAATATTCAACTTTCCATACGATGTATAGCACTTCACATTTTATACAATTTCCTTTTACCGTTGATTTTATTTTTTCCCCAAGCATTTGGAATAGAGTAACTTCTTTCTCACAGAAAAAAAAAATCATAAGAAGTGTTACATAATACATATTGGTCCCATGCAAATTTTTGTTCATACAAGCAATATCATTAATTTTACTGTTTGAGACTGAACATCCCAATAATGCAGAGAAAACATTCAGCAACCACTTGTTAACTTCAATTTGTCATATAGTACAGCACTTAAAGACCTTTCCCTGATTCAGAAAAAAAAAAAAAAAGGTGATGCAGGAGCATCCAGAACAAAGCTCAAGAAATGGAGGGAAAGAAACCAGATGGAGAAATGTCTGGAACTCCAGCACAGCATAAAATAGAGACCCTACCGTGTAGTTGTGTTATTAGTCAGTGCTTATAGATAGATGCACTCAGTTCTAAGTTGCAAAAATCAAACTTTTACATTGTTGAAAGGATTAAAAAAAGAGAACCTCTTATATCTTGTATAAGCTATTCAATAAATGTTAGCAGCACAAGAAGTTGTATATGACAATAAATGGCTCTATTCTTTTACCAAAACAATGGCTACATTCAAGCTGTAAACACTTACGCTTTATAGACATCACCAAAGGAGCCTCTGCCAATCAATTCCACAGAAGTAAACCTATTCCCAGCAGCCTCGATTAAACCCTCTGCATCAGCCATGTCCATTTTCTCCTACTGTACTCACGTAGCATACAAAATTCAAGCCCAAATTCTACACATGACCCACATCCTTTAAACCCCACTTCTAATTTACCACCGGATTCAAATAACCGGAAGGGCGTCTTCAATTATGGGCTGCTCAAAATTCTGACATAATTCAGACCAGCGACACGTTACCAGAACTATATTACACCGCCTCAAACAGAGCGTATGATCTCAAATCACGCGAAGTGAGAAAAGAACAAAAGAAAGAAACAAAATCTAGCCAAATGCAGATTGAGATAAACTAAACTGAAAGCCAAAGCAAATGTTTGAGATACGAGTTTAAAGCAGTGGATAACAAAATGCAGTGTTGGTAGGTGAAGGAGAGTGAAATATGCTAAACAGACAGCCCAACAGAATTACGCCACAATTTTTTTCTTTTGCTCAATAATATGATAACGAAACTCCAACTCACACGGGATGGCTTCAAAATTGGGTTTTTCTTTTCCCAACTCGATTTTCCAGAAGCAAAAGGGATTTTTCAAGCAAAGAGATTGAAAAATAGAATTTGAAATTTGTTACCTGTTAATATCAGCATGAATGAGGTTTCAAGTATCGATCCTTTTCTTCTTCGCTTTCTCTCTCTAACACTCTATCGCTGTTTGAATCTTCTAATGCGGAGACAGGCCTTGAGAGGCACAAGGGGATGGGATCGAGAGAGGAAGTGCGAATAAATGGAGCTCCTGTCTGTCACAATTTCTTGATGTTGTGATCGGAGAAAATTAATAAGCCGTGAGTAATTAGTTCATAAGGAAATCATCCAAATGATGCTGTATTAAGTATTAACAATCTGATTTTATTTCAAATTGAAAACAAAAACTTTCCTAATAATTTTAATTATTTGAACAAATTTTTTATTATTTAAAAATATTTGATAAAAACTTAAAATATTTTATAAAATTATTTTCAGAAAAATACTACTTTATTAATTATTTGTACATGACAATGTTCACTGGATTACCATATTTTTAATTTAAAAATGCTTCTTCTAATATAATAAAAAATATTAATCATATAATAGTTTTATTTAAGTAATTTAATATACTTAACAGAAGCTCTTCTATTAATATTTTTATAATTGTCATGTCGAAAAGAATTAACAAAAAATAATAAAATGATTTATTTCAAAATTGTCATAAAATATTTTTTATTATGAGATTTTATAAATCACATTTAATTTTAATGAACAATATTAATATCTTTTACTCTATTTTTAAAAATAAGTGAATAAAAGTTTGTGTTTTTATTTGAAAACATACAAATATTTAATTATAAATCATGCATGGACCATAATTTATCAACTAATAATTTAGAGTATACAGAAATATTATTCACTTTTCACCGTAAAGTGAGTTATCATTTTTTTAATTCAAATTTATTGCAAAGTAAAAAAATTTAAATGTCAATTTGACATTTTTACAACTCACGTACATTTATGAACAAAAAGATTACATTAGTCCAATATAAATAGATTAATTCATTTAACATAAGGCTTAAAATATAAACTTACTATGAAAAATAAATTAAAAGACAAACTAAATACATAACCATATTATTAATTATTTTTCTCAATTTTAAAAATTTCAAACAAAATAATAAAATTAAGATATATATTAATCACTTTCTAAATATTTTTTAACATAAAATAAGTTAACGAACGCATGTCCTTGTTGTGAAGTATGTTATTTTTATATTAGAATAACCCCTCTTCTTTGGTTATATAAGAGTTCATTCTTATCCAACTAGTTTTTTAATAAATTTATTTGTTTCCTTTTTAACTAAAAATAATTTAAAATTTTCTTTAAATCATGAAAGCAGCCAAGTTTATGTGATTTATATTGGCTTCCACTAATTGATATTTATATCAATGACTAAATTGTGAGAAGAATTATATTTACTAATAATTTTAAAAGCTAAATCAAATCAATCAATTGAAGTTGTAATATGTAAATAATTAACCTATATGCTTGATTGTAGATACAAAATTCTTAATTTGTTATTTTGTTTTTAAATTTACTGAAAATATTTGTTTAGTTGAGTTTTTAATCTCAATAAAGTTCTACAGCAATAAGAGCGATAATACAATATCCAACGTTAGTGTTGGACCAGACAACATTAGGTTATTTATTGACACTCTAGGAAATAATATCAAAGCTAATAAAAATATAGTAATTAGATGCAGAGCAATGATCATTGGGACATCCAGTCAAATCAATATCACAATGAGCCTATAAAGTAAGTAAAGAGGGCCTAAAGGAGAGACCATAAAGAGTGGATTGAAGATACCATAAATGTGTTTGATCACACTTCAGTGAATATATGTAGGACAATACAAAAATTGAGAAATTTTTTTAATGGGTAACCTAAATGTCTGGATGAAAAAGGAAAATGTACTAGAGGGCACCAATAATGTTATGACACTTAATGGGATCTAAAAGTGGATAACCATGACTTTTGGATAAAGGAAAGGTGGGGGCAATGGATATGGTGTCGGGTTTGGAGTTATGAAGGCCTGTGCAAAGAAGAATACTTTTATTATATCGTGTTTGCATAAGTAAAAAAGTATTGGATATGGGGATTGCTTCGATGCTAAGTAAACGATGGATAGCACCTAAATGCTTAAGTGAGAAGGTGGCATGAAGATCTTGAATTAGAGAAGTAACGAAGGATGGTGAAGACCTGTAACCAAGATATCATCCATATGAACTAAGAGAATGGCAATATAGGAGGAAGTAGTGTGAATGAATAAAAAGGCATCTTATTTGGAGGAAGTAAAATAGAGGTCAATATTTTTTTGACTCGAGCAATAAAACCAATCCCCAAAAGCTTGTTTGAGACCATAAAGGGTTTTATAAAACCACATACATAAGAAGATGGTGAAGGTTAGTAAAGCCCAGAGGTTGAGTCACAAAAATAGGTTTCTGAAGATGACCTTAAGAAAGGCATCATCAAGTTGACAAACAAACTAGTTTTATGAAAGAGTAAGAATAAGTATAACGTGAATGGTAGTTAGTTTGACAATAAGGCTAAAAGTATTAGTGTAAGCAATCTTTAAAGCCTATTGATATCCATTGGCAAAATGACAAGCCTTGTAGCAGTTAAAAATAGCAGTAAAGTCCCTTTTAATATGAAAAACTCATTTGTAATTGACAATATTTGCATTAGATATTGGATGAACAATGACCCCAGTGAGTTTGCAATAAAGAGCATTAAACTTATCAAGCATAGCTTGGCGTTAGTGATGAAATTTGTTTGCTTGAGTGAACGAAGTGGAATTAGGTGTATTAAAAAGTTTAGTAAGTGTAGAATAAATGGCAAAGTCAGGAAAGGTTTAAGGGATGCAAGTGTAATCCCGCATACAAGTAATTATAGGGTGTGGGATTAAAGATGGGGATGAGGAAGTAAAAGAGGACAAGGGAAGGTGAGATGTAGTGGAAGGAGGTGTTAGAAATAGTAAAGGTAATGGAATTGTGGAAGAGGGAGTGAGCAGGAGAAGGTTAGGTTACTTAGGTAGGAGATGAGTTGACATATAGAAATTTAATTTCAAGACAGCAAACATAACAAGAAATGTACAGTTTAGAGGTTTACAAGTCAAAATAGCGATGGCCTTTATATTGGAAAGAATAACCAAGGAAAACACATGATGTGGATTTGACGGTAAGTTTGTTAATATTAGTAGATTTTAAAAAGGGAAAGTAGTTAAAATAAAAAAAATCAATGGTGAGAAAAAGAAGTTATTAGGGAACTTATGGTAAAGAATAGAAGTGAGTAACAAATTGATAAGATATACAACAGTCAAAAAAGTTTAACACCAAAAGGTTTTGGAAAGAGAAGTATGGATAAGGAGGGTCAGACCATTGTCTGTGATATGAAAATATTTGCATTTAGCAAGGCCATTTTATTGAGGAGTCATGGATAGCTAGATAATGAGTTCAGAAGCTCCGTCACATCGAAATATTTTAATAGTATTAGAAAAGAGATTTTCAACTGTTGTTTTGAAGGTTGGAAATGAAAAGGTGTTAGAGACTTTTGAATCAATAGAAAAATCATCAACCGATGGTGACTAAAATTGTAACATCCCGTTACCAATGTGATGGGCATATTGATAATTCGGATTAGGTTAGAATTGAGTGCATACATATTTTTGAATTGCACATGCATTATAGCCTCTATACTTATTGATAAATGATTATTGTTGCACTAGCATATGAGTGTACATGCATGTATGACATATTCCCGGCATGATTGTGTAAATTGGAAATTCTAATATTTTTGTATAGATTGTGTTGTGATTATTGAATTGGAGTGAAAAATAAATTCTAGAGGTTTGAAAAATTGAAATTGGAGAGTAAGATCATGTGTTTCATATTTTTGAGGATTTATAGGAATTTTCTGGATTTTTAGAGTTACGGGTCCGGACCGAAAAAATGACCTAAAGGCTGATTAATTGAATTCCGGTTCCGAAATTGATTGGCAATTGGCACGGAAAAATTTGAGTTATGATTTTAGGATTTATTATTTATAGCCATTGCAAAATTGCGAGAAAATTTAGGATAAGAATTGGATTTTCAGACCCTAAGAAGTTGGGCATGTGGCAAGGGAGTTGCTAAACATGCCCTTAGTTTAAAATCCCTTGTTTAAAAACCCTTACCTTTGAATTTGTCTTCCACGAAGCTTGCTCCCTCTTGAAAGAATTTTTCTTCTTCTCCTTCTTCGTGATCTCCTCCTTACTTGTTTCCTTCCATTTTCTTCTCATTAATTGCTTCATTCATCATCGTTAACCTACCTTTAAGCTTGTTATTGGAGAAGATGATATTTGGTGGAGAAATGGGAGAAAATCGTGGGTGTGTATGAGATTGGGGATTGGAGTATCTTGAGAAATTGGAAGATATAACAAGTAAGTTCTTACTCTTTCTGCTTTGGATAGTTTATATTGTGGATTATATTGATCATTGATTAGAGTTATTGATTGTTGAGAAATATATGAGTTTCGGATAATAGGGATTTGAGAATTTTCTTGATTTTGATTTGGGTATTTGAGGGATAATTGATTTTTAATGGAATTGAGTTTAGGGGTTAATTGTTCTGAGTATATGGAGTTGTTTTGTAGTGTTTTTAAAGAGAATGGATGGATTAGAATTCGACATAACTGAGAAATCTGGGTTTCGGGCATGTTTTTAGGTTTGCACGTCGCGACGTGTTCATCACACGCCGCGGCGATTGCGCCGCGACGAGGGCGCCCTTTTGCCGAAGGTGAATTGGGTTCTTTTAATCGATGGTTTTGAGGTTTAATTCCTAATGAATTGGTTCTTGAGTGATTGAAATTTAGAGACTAAGAACTATGAATTTATAGGAATAGAAATTCGGAACCAATTTCGTAAGTTCTCGAATTCGGAGGGAAATTGAATAGTGAATGTGATTTATAATTGGAGTGTGACTTTAGGGAGTTCTGAATTTAGTCAAGTGAGCTATGGAATCTAGGAATTGCTATCTTTGAGAGAGAAAGAATTGATTTGGGAAGATTCGGGAATAGTGGCAGAAATGTCATAAACATGTATAGTACATAATTCATTCGCTGCATGTGCATTATTGACTATTATAAATTGTGCAATTAGTA